>JASDQU010688733.1:7829-38937 GCA_032191745.1 Picea mariana
AAAAGATAATTAATATTAATATTAATATTAATTATTATAATAATAATAATAATATGGCTTAGAGAGGTCGGCCTTGCTGAGCCAATGGACACTTTAGTTGATAGGAAAAGTCTAATATAAGTAAAGGAAAAATTCCCCATTGTGGAAATAGATCATTCAAGCAAGTTTGGAGATTTCAACAAGTACACTTCTTTGGCAAAAGGTGCGCACCTCTCTTGGGCGCTAGAGTTATAGGGTTTGAGCACCCTCTTGTGTGCTAGGTCTTTCTTGGTGGCAAAGGTCTTTCTCTTGAATATTATAGAAAAGGATTTGGTTGGGTCTTCTTCCCTTGTTGAGAAGGGTTTCCCAGGATATATTTTGTGTTCTTGTGCATGGTACTTCTTCTTGTGATCTTGGTTGATGCAGCATTATGGTCATGGTTAAATGATAAAATAGAATGAACTTCATGCTTAACCTAATGCTTATGAAAATTCAACATGTTGTTCATCAAACTCATTGATGGATGACTCTATTCGTTGGTGTCTTTTCCAATGTACTCTTACAGGCTCAGTGGCAAAATGGTACATTGAATTACAATGTGGATCTTTCCAAGATTTCAATTCTCTTGAAATGGATTTCCTCACCCATTTTCAGTTTCCAATTAGATACGAAACCAGAATGAAACTTTTGACCTCCCTTCATCGTACTAAATCTGTACACATTCCCGATCATATTCATGAGTGGAGATGATGATGACAGTTGATCAAAGCTACCATCTCTGACCAATTGTTGACAGAATGGTTCACAAAATCCATGTTACCTCATATTGCTTTTGATGTGGAAATGGGCAGTGTAGTTACAGAAGAGGAAGTTATTGCTCGTGCCCAATATCTGGATGCGTTTTATTCCCAATCCGGTACTTTGTATAAACTAATCCCAAACACTCCTCGTACGACAACTGATCCATTCAAACCATTGTCTACCGCTCATTTGAATGGTGTTATAAGTTTTGTTAAAACTCAACCTGCATCACCATCGACTAGGACAAAAAATCATTCAGTTTATACCCTGACTACAATGCAGACTTTTGTCTCGTCAAATTCCACCCCCACTAAAGTTTTTGAAGTAAATGTAGTTCAATCTACTTCACCACCACAATCAGGGGTAAAATGAAAACTAAGAATAATTCCAATAAAAATACTGATCAAACAGAAAATACAAAAACACAAGCTCAACCACCTGCTTTTGAAAAGAAACCACGGTGCAAACCGAAATTTCCCTGACTCATATGTGTTAAAGATCATTACACACGAGAGTGTCCCCACAAGGAAGAAGAATCAAAATTATTTAAAGGAAATTCCCAACCCGTTGTTTTGACACATCCTTTTCCATAGTAGTAGTCACTGGTTGTGCAAAATATTGCACCTCTGGAAGGAGGAAACCCAGGTCATCCTCCTAAGGAGGATGCTTCCTCAAGTGCACATATTTGCATGTTCAATGGTATATATTTGACTACTAGGACTATGACATATGGCACACCTCCAGGGAATCCCGGTAAAGAAATTGTAACTAATGGAACCGTCACTGATCCACCTTAAATTTTGGTTACCCCTCCATATGGACCTCTCCAAATTCAGAAACCTAACTTTGACTCTATCTTACCTCCACCCAAGAGTACTATCTAAAATTCAACCTTTAATCTTAACTCTCGTGTTGCCCAGAACTACAACATTGTTGAAGATTTGGCACAAGCACCTTGTGCAATGTCGGCTCTCAAAGTTCTGTAACACTACACCAACAATTGTAGGACTCTCCTGGCATCCATTGGAGCTACAGATCCTGAGTAATCCAATAATATCATGTTTAACCTGGACAATTATAAATCAAGGCTCTCTCACCAACTTGCATTTCAAATTGATGTTGTTGTTCACAATCAACATATTCATTTCACTATATTTGATGAAGGAGCATCAACATGTGTCATGTCCTTAGCCTATTGGAAAGGTCTTAAATCCCTCAGTATTAATAAATCTCCTACCATGTTGAAATCATTTGATGGACGAGGTTTCATACCTCATGGACTATTACAATCATTAGTCGTTCAACTGGGGGGGAAATTGTGTTCCGTCGATGTGGAAGTAGTCAACATTCCTTTAGATTATAACGTATTTCTTAGAAGAAGTTGTTTTTATGCTATGATTGTTGTGGCCTCTTCGGTTTTTCGATGTGTCCAGTTTCCTCATCAAGGAAAAATAGTTACCATCGATCAGTTAGATTATTGTACGCATGATGCTTGCAATCAAACAACCAACAATATTCCATTTTTGGGGGACTCGAAGATTACTTCTGAAAGTGTCGGGGTAGGTCTACTAAAAGATTCTTCGCTCATGGGAACTTTACCCACACCCATTCCTTAGATTTCACAGCATATCGCCACAATAAATATGATTTATACCATGGTACATCAATCCCTCAAATCATTTGATCCTTGGATTGTACCTAGTCCTTTATAATTTGATACACTAGGTGACACTATGCCACTTAGTCCCGCCGAGGCCAAATATGAATCCATTCAATCCACCTCTCCCTCGCCCGATGACCAACATATGTTGGCATATAATTATTATTTGTACCATCCTAGTTAGATTCCTTATCATCAACCTTTGATTACATCCTAAAAAAATTTCCATCTAATGAATCCATTATGGAAATGCTTAATATCGAAGAGTCACCATGGGATGATAACCACCATCGCTCATCCTTTCTTCCAAGTTTGGATGAAATCGAGAAATATATTTAATTTATATTTCCAACTGATATTGTCAACAATCCTCAATCTCCGATACTCACGTAGGATACAATCTCCGAGGGAAATTTATGAAACATATCGCAAACCATAAACATAGACATATCAGAAAAGTAAGGTGTCGTGGAAAACATCCAATTAGGCATGAACTGTTCAATTGAAGAAATTCAAAGCTACACTACCCTATTTAATGAATTTCGCAACATTTTTTCTTTGAGATACAAAGAAATGTCCAGGATCGACCCTTTGATTGTTGTGCATGAAATCAAAACTTACCCTGGAATTAAACCTGTACGACAGAAACTTCGCCATGTTCATATTAAGAAAACAGCGGTAATAAAGGCAGAAGTAGAAAAATTATTGAAATCAGATTTCATTTACCCCGTACCTCTGACTGAATGGGTTTCCAACATCGTTCTGGTCACAAAGAAACAAGGGACAATTCATGTTTGTGTCGACTATCAGGATCTCAATAAGGCTTGTCTGAAACACAATTACCCTACGCCCTTCATCGACCAAATTATCGATAATTGCACCAGAAGCATCATTTTCTCTTTTATGGATGGATTCTCCACCTATAACCAGGTAGGTATTTTTCCCATTGATCAACACAAAAAATCCTTCATCTACCCATAGGGTACTTCGCATATCAAAAATTACCTTTTGGCCTTAAAAACGGAGCCACTTTCCAGCGGGCTATGTCGTACGCTTTCCACGATATCAAACATATTGTTGATCCTTATCTCAACGAATTTCCATCTCATTTGGCTCATCGAAAATATCATATTGGTCATCGAAGAGCGGCCTTTCTTCAATGTAGACATTACAACTTATGTTTGAACCCCAAAAAATGCATTTTCCTTGTTGAATCAGGGAGACTCCTAGGCTTCGTGGTATCCAAAGATGGGAATAGGGTGGATCCCTTAAAAGTGAAAGTTATTCTTGCTTTACCTCCTCCCAACAATATTACCCAACTCCAAAGTTTGCAAGGGAAGGAAATTTTTCTATGTCGTTTGATCTTAAATTACATTGAAATCACAAAAGGATTCATGAGAATGATGCAAAAGGATGTCCCTTTCATCTGGGATGCAATTTCTCAATGCTCATTTGATGATCTCAAACAAGCTTTGACGAATACACCATTGTTACATCCCCCCAACTATGTGAGATATTAAATCCTTTATTTGGTTGTCTTTGCTTCCATTATTTCCATGGTGTTAGTTCAAGAGGATGATAACGGTGCAAAACATGTGATCTATTATTTAAGTAAGAGTGTTTCAGGTCGTGAACTTCGTTATTCACATGTTGAAAAGTTGGGTTTTGCGGCAGTCATTGTTGTCCAAAGATTTCGACACTACATATTACTTCGCACTACCACAGTCATTGTTGACTCGAAGTCCATGTACCACATCTTCACTCGTCAAGTAATTAGGGGGGAATATTCAAAATGGATCGTCATTCTTCAGGAATTCGATCTTGAGTTCACTAAATCCAAAGTAAAGAAATCGTTGGTTTTTGTCAAATTATTTGCGATCTTCCCCATACCAATGAGAAAACTGAGCCCATTGATTCCCTTCCCGATGAGTCATTGTTCCTTATCATTATTTATGACTCGTATGGAGACATTATTTTATATCTCCAGACCCAATTTTTCCATCCAGGTCTTTGACATGATGAACGACGTCGTATTAGACACCATTCAAAATTCTACCTTATTGTTGGCGACATTTTGTATCGTTGTGGTGTTGACATTGATCTACGACTTTGTTTAACCCATGAAGAAGATGAGTGTGTTTTAAATGATTGTCACCTAGGATCTTGTGGTAGTCATATCTTTGGGATGGCTAGAGCCCAGAAGATATTACGTGCAGGTTATTTTTGGCCATCCATTTTAAAAGACTACATTGATCTGTATTATTTTCGGCATGAAATGGGAGCGGAGATATAATAAATAAATGTACAGATATATCTTATATACCCAATAATATAACATAAATATATCATAAATGCAACCATAAACACAGAGATATAGTAATACACAATTTCTATTAATGAGCGAAATGTACAAAACTGTAGAAATACAAAGTGAAAGACTCGCTAGAATGGTGGGAGGTTATCTCTGAGAAGAGATGTGACGAATGCTCACATTCACAAGAATTTTATTGTTACAATGAGTATCCAAGTCATATTTGACATAAATAAAATCCAAAACCCTAACCCCAGAAGATGAAAAGCCGACAGTTCTGTGGACCTCGTTTTGGGTAGTTTGGTGTATCAACTTTCCGAGGGCGTAACTTTGGCATACGATCTTCATTTGGGGCACACAATATCTCATTGGAAAGGTATTTATGAGGATATTTATTTTGTGGGATAAATTAGAGCCTTTTTCTATCATTCAAGTGCCCTATATCGAAAAAAATTCATTTAGGCTCTCAAAATAGCCCCGGAAGTTTAGAAATCGAAAACTTGCTAAAAATAGTAAATTGCCAGAAGACTATTTTGTGCCTATTGGAATAGGTGGGTGGCCACTGATATCCACCTAGATAAATCCTACCTCCTTAAGAAGCAATGGTATCCATTGCATTGAGTGGCCTGGGGAGAGGAGAAAGCTTTCATTGAATCTGAATCTTGGTGAGTTGCTTGCCTTGTTGGAGACGTTGCACTTCTTGGTTTGTTGAAGGCTATCACAAACCTGTGGTTGGAAGCGATGGAAATTTTTAACCATTATAGATACATGATATGAATGTGTGTAGAAGGAATCCTTACACTTTGCTTCAATCTTCTCGACCTTCTTCCGTTGGATAGAAGGTGCTTGGGTCGAGGGTGTAGTGGTTGCAGTGTCTTTATGTTCACCTTTTGAACAGATTGTGAAGAAGTTGAATTTTGTATTATGAGATACTACCTTGTGGCACTATTTAAGTGGGATAGTAGTTGTAACTACCTCTGATATCCTGTAGAGATGACCCCCTAGAGTAAAAATGACACTACAAGGTCAAGACTCATAGATAGCATGGTGCTTCCACATATATGGTTGGCCCAGGAGAACATCACAGACATCCAGTGGGGAAACATCACATAATACCTCATCCTTGAAGGGTTGGATTTTGTATGACAATCGGCACTGTTGGATGACACGGAGATCTTGTCCCTGGAAAAGCCACCCGATGTTGTATGGTTGTGGGTGTGGTATTCTCGACAATCCCAATTGTTTGATAACCTCTGTTGAGATGAGTTTCTTCTGGCTTTCGCTATCAAAAATTAAATGCAACGGGGTCCCCTTCACCCACATTTGTGAATGAAAGAGGTGCTCCCCCTCTTCAGGATCTACTGGTTCTTCTGGTTGAAATGTTGTGGTCGCGACAGTAGCAATGGGGTCTGCATTGATGATCCATCTTTTTCCATTATTTTCTTAATCACATTCTAAATCGGGGTTCAGATCCTTGTCTTTGATCTCAGCCACCAATAACTGTTTTGAGTGGCATTAGTCAGTGTTGGGCCAGGGGATTTTGTGGAGATCACACCACTTTCCAGTGTCCTTCTTCGTCTTCCCATGAACCTTCTTTTCATATGGCTTGTACTGGTTTTCGGGAGGTTGTTTGTTAGGGTCGTCTTTATCATCCTTTGGTTGTTGCGGATTTCCAGACCTAAACTCCCTTTTGTTCTGGTGCCTAAATTTCTGCTTGATTTTGACAGCATATCGATAGGCAACTCCTAGCGATGAGATGTCCAGAAACTCCATTTAAGTTTGGATGTATCTGTGTAGAGCCCCATTGTATTTTAGAACCAAATGTTGCTCAGAATATTTGATACCCAGATTTGTGTGCAAGGTATGGAAGGTATTGGTCAACTATGGCACTGCTTGGCCCCTCTCTTGATGCAGCATGATCCATCTCATGTATTGGTCATCATAGTTACCAACATGGTAATATTGTTCCTTGACCACATCCACAAAAAAATCCCAAGTCAGCTCAGCCCCGTATATTCCAGACTCCTCTATGGAAATTTTCTCCCAGTAAGTTTCCCACCGATTTTTAACATGGGGGAGAGCCTTAAGTAGTGTGAAGGTGAACTTTTCCCTGTTGGATAAATTGTGAACAGAGAAATAACCTTCTAGCATATTTAACCATTTCTCTAGGGAATTTGCATCTATCTGTCCTTCAAATATGAGAATATCAAAATTAACTTGTACCTTGAAAGGTGAGGTGCCTCCAAAGTGGTCGCTTAAGGAAGATGCGTCGGTTTTTATTGACAGACTTTGAACGATGTGGGAAAAATTCTCCATCATTTTGTCCCTCTATCGTGTGACAGCTTGCTCAAGAAATGGATTAATAGAATCATCTTCTCTGTCGTTTTTATTTTATTCCACCATGGAGAGTTTCTTGGGTGTGCGAGAGATATTTTCCTCAAGAGAGAAAAGATCAAGACCCAACTTGCTATACTCGAACCTCATCGGGGACATGCAATGAAAAACGATCAAGAGAAGCCTGCTCTGATACCAATGATCGGGATTCTTTTCGGAACGAAATGAGAGTGGAGATGTAACAAATAAATGTGTTGAGATATCTTATATATCCAATATTATAACATAAATATATCAGAGATGCAACCATAAACACAGAGATATAGTAATGCACAATTTCTATTAATGAGCGAAATGTGCAAAACTGTAGAAATACAGAGTAAAAGACTCGCTAGAATGGTGGAAGCTTATCTATGAGAAGTGATGTGACGACAACTTACATTCGCAAGAATATGATTGTTACAATGAGGCTCCAATTCCTTTTTAACATAAAGAAAATCCAAAACCCTAACCCAGGAAGATGAAAATCCAACAGTTTTGTGGACCTCGTTTTGGATAGTTTGGTG
Organism: Picea mariana; assembly: GCA_032191745.1. NCBI lineage: Eukaryota > Viridiplantae > Streptophyta > Pinopsida > Pinales > Pinaceae > Picea > Picea mariana. The sequence goes on from JASDQU010688733.1 coordinate 15,481, forward strand.
TATCAACTTCCTAAGGGCTTAGCGTTGGCATACGATCTTTGTTTGGGGCGCATGATAGCTCGTTGGAAATGTATCAAGGAGGAGATTCATTTTGGGGCCTAATTCATAGCCTTCAGTTATCATTGAGGTGTCTGGTCTCGAAAAAAAATCATTTAGGCCCTCAAAATGGCCCCGGAACTTTAGAAACTGAAAATATGCTAAAAATAATAAGTCATCAAAAGACTATTTTGTTCCAGTTCGAATAGGTGGGTGGCCACCAATATCCACCTGGATCATGCATTGAGGATGTTAAAAAATTCCCACCCTGTCAAATATTTTAGAAGAAAGCACGTACCCACCCAGCTCCTCTCCATCCAATTGTCGCCATCGACCCCTTTTCCAAATGGGGAATTGATTTCATGCAATGTAAGCCTACCTCAGTTGGGGGGCATGGTTATATTATCGTCGCAGTCAATTATTTGACTAAATGGGCTGAGGCTATGCCTACATTTCTAAACAATGGATGAAATACAACACTTTTTGTTTTTAACAACATCATCACTTGATTAAGAGTCCCACAAGCTATCGTAATTGATCACAGATCCCATTTCCAAAATCAGATGATGAGTGAGTTGCATACTAAATTCGGTTTTTGACCTGAAAACTCATCCCCATACTATCCTCAAGATAATGGACAATTTGAAGCCATCAACAAAGTCCTAAAAACCATGCTTCAACGCATGGTGGGGGTGAACAAAACCACTTGGCATTTTCAACTCTTATCAGCACTCTGGGCCTATCGGAATTCGTTTAAAACTGCCACTAGATTCACACCTTTCCAGTTGGTATATAGGTTAGAAGCAGTATTGCCGATTAAATGCGAGATTCCATCTCTAAAAATAGTTGTAGAACTCCTTCCCAACACCTCTGCAGAGGAGGAATGTTTCCTATACCTAACGAAGTTGGATGCAACTCATTTTGATTCTACTCGCATTAACGAGTCATATAAAAAATGCATCAAGACCCAATATGATAAGCTTGTCCGACCTCGCATATTTGCAGAAGGAGATCTAGTCTTGGTCTATGACCAAGACCATGATAAACTTGGTGCAGGGAAATTGAAGCCTATGTGGCATGGACCTTACATCATAAAATGTGTGCTACAAAAGGTGCTTACGAGCTAATAAATTATGATTGAATCCCTCTCAGTGAGCCTCGAAACAGGCTCTACTTGAAAAAATACTACGCTTAGAAAAACTTGCATATGTGCTTTGTACATTATTGTAACATATGTTTTGGTTTGGTGTTTTTTTACTTTTGCGTGAACGAGTTTTGTTTCATCCTTACCTACTTATACCCTTCTTTGTGCCTGAATACACAGATCTCAGCATCTTTCCTGATATATTTTGGATTTACAGATGGCGCCAGCCGAGATTCCCAGAACTTAGCTTCTACAGCATGAACCATCTACCATTCTGCCGAGTTGGTGAGCTCAGGAGGGACCTGTCTTGGACCTGCAACCAATAATGTTGTAGAATATCACGTCGTTATTGGACTTTTGACTGAGGCAACCTCTCCTGGCATATATCAAATTATCATTAACCTTGATTCCCAACTTGTGGTATGTCAACTCAACCATGTTTATACCATACAAAATCCAATATTGCTACGTCTCTACTTAAGGGTTCGTCGTCTCGAAAGGTTTTTTACTTATGTAGAATACCAACATATAACAAGAGAACTTAATACCATTATAGATTCGTTAGCAAAGTACACGTTGTATTGGCATCTTGAACATAAATAAATATTCAAGATCATAAAAGCATAAACATAAAATATAAAAAAAAACATCACATCACTGTAACATAAGCAGCTGAGAAAAAAACCCATATATGTGTGTGTGTGTGTGTGTGTGTGTCTATAAATAGAAAAAGTGTGTTGAAATATAGTCCAAAAAGTGCATAGAGTGGCAAAATGTTAGCTACTATGCACGTACATCATCATATAAATACTACAAGAAACTCTACATGTTATCATGTACTACAATGTGCACATGGTAGCACACTACTTATCTAGCTACTCATCTCAACAGATGGCTAAGACTCTCTGGTACACCCATTGTGTGCCTCTACAAGTGTAAAGGAACATCATGCAATCTCATAGAGGGGATACCCATGGTAAGCCCCATAAGATTCATTTCTTTCTTGTGAAGTCCTCCAGCTCTGCCACCTGCCTCCACTGCTGCCTGGGCGTCATCGCATCGTCCAAATGGTGGCATTCTAGCTAGACGATCCATCCCTTCGTCTACATGATGAAAAAAAACACATTTAAATCCCTCTTTGTACAACAACAAAAAATGCATATAATATAAAACGAAAATACACTTTTTCAAGGTCGTGATCTCTCATGCTTTACCTAATGCATCCCACAATGCTCATTCAGGGAGCACTAGATCTGCACTTCCCCTAAAATCAACCCCAACACAAGGGTAGTTCTCTACCATCATGATCTGCCTCTTCCACCATGCGAAGAAGTCAGCGGTAAAAGAAAAGAATGAAGGCTCATTCCTCAACCGAGACGAAAGACGGGTCCACCTCTCCATTCAAGGCTCGAATATAGGGTGCTCCATCAACACAACCTATGGCTGCATCTGTGGTGCTCGCTCAAAGAATAAAAATACCAAGAAAGATCCATACCCAAACTTCTTATGTTTCCCGCTCTACATATGGAAATCTGATCTTTCACGTTTTCCAAAAATCCTACACCCCAATTAAAGATCCTCGGCACAAGGCACTGTACGATGTATGTCATCTATGATTCGGAAGCAATATGGGGACTAGTTCTTCCTTCCATTTTTTTAATAGTAAATAGGATATCTCATAGTGAAAGGTCCCTCACATCCTTGATCGCAATCCTTCCGCTCTCCTTGTGCAATCCTGGCACGCAAAACTCTGTTATATACTCATGTGTATGTTGTGGCATGGTCCAATGTCCAGATAGGATGATGGGTGCCCCTCTCCTCAAGAGCCCCGTCAAAAAATACACATCCTCTATGTCAATCTCCAACATGTGAGATCCCACTCGGAAGGCCTGCTTGTCAGCATCCCATAATCCAATCAGATGCTTAAGGAGAAGTATTTTCTTTCGCATATTTTGTAACTTGAAGTATTTCAATAGCCTTCCATTCCGGAGAGCTTCCCTTGCTTGAGGGTCATGTAAAGTGGACAAATCATCATTCTCATGCTCCCTTTCCTTTCATTCAAGCATTTTGGCTGATATATCCCTGCAAATCAATAGTAAAATGCATTAGCCAAAATCTCAAACAAAGAAAATGCTTTTTCAAAGGTCAAATTACAAGAAAAAATTTGTGTTTTACGCCCGGTGCCCCACTACAATCCTTTATAGAGCACTGGTGCCCCCTAATCAAGGGCACCAAGATCTAGGATGGCACCTTCACGATGCCTTAGGGGAGCGCCACCCTAGTAGGGCGCTATAGAGGTCCCTAAAGAACTCAAAACCACTTAAACATGCATAAAAATGAAAAATATAACCATGGAAAATGAAGAGGAGGATCAGATCTCTAACCTAGTCCAGATGAAATGCAGAATGATGGCCTATAGCTCCCGTAATCAATGCCATAAAAATGGCTCCAAATGGGAAAAAACTCAAGTGAAAATGGAAATTGCAAGTAAAAGCTGAAAACGAACTAAATATTTACCCAAAATGACTTTTTACCAATTACAAATTAGTTTTATATAACCCTTTTTTACATTTATATTACCTATCATTTGGTTTATTCGCAATTATCATCGATTTTTAAGGAATTTCTGACATTTTTTGCCCAGGAACATATGAAGCAGAATCATTTTTTCACCTTGTATCTCTTTGAGCAAACTTCGTGGTCCTTCGAGCTCATTAAAATATGAAGAGTCGCCTATTGGGAGATAGTTTAACCCTTTTTTGGTCCCAGTAGACTAACTATGAAAAAGGAATACTATAGTCAAATATCAACTAGAAGAGTTCTTCGTCGTATTATTTTATGCTTTTTCGGGGCTTGGAGACTAAAATTACGAAAAAGAACACCTACGTAGTTTTATTTAAGTTCTTTTCAAACTCCCTAAACATGAAAAACGACCAATTTTTCCTTCTCTGGACTCGTAAAACCATACATTGAAGGGTCCATTTGGGGACAAAACCTTACTTCTTCCAGTTTGTTAAACATAGGTAGAGGAACTTACAAAAGGTCAGTTATATCGATGATCCAGGTGGATATTGGTGGCAACCCACCTATTCCAATTGGCTCCTCTTGTCCGTTTTTAGTTCAACACATTCTTTTGTACTTCTTTGTAATTGTGGGTTCTACACTTTTGGAGATTTCTAAATCCCTACACATCTTCCATGTGGATATTGGTGGCCTCTCACCTAATCCAACTAGCTTATTTTGTATGTTTTCATGTCAACACATCTTGTTGTACTTCAAGGGTCGTTTTGGATCTCTAAACAGTGTTTTTTTGGCTCACCATAGTCAAACTATAGACATAGTTAGATTTTGATGGCATAATGTGTAGCTATCTGAAATACCTTTCCAACAGGTTATCACGTGCCTAAAACGAAGGTCGTATGCAAAAGTTACAACCCCGGGAAGTTGAGTTACCAACTTACCCATAGGGGCCCACGTGACTTTTGGTGTTTCACCTCCTAGGGTTAGGTTTTTGGATGTCTAGGGTTTTGGCATTCATGAGTAATATCTAAAAGGCCTCTGGAGCCTCATTGTAAGGATTTTGCTCAGACAGATGCGCGTAGCAGCCACATATCTTCTCAGAGATAGATACCACCATTCGAGCAAGTGTTTCAATTCTGCATTTTTACAGTTTCAGCCTATTGCATTTATTCAATAGAAGATATTGTTCATTGGATACCTATGTTGTTCTTCATATCTCTGTGTTTATTGTATTTTCTCTGTTAATCAGTTCGTTCTGCTCCTAAATCCGGATCAGTGGTAATCGGAGCGGTCTGCTCTTCATTTATTTTTCTTTGTGCATGTTCCCGACAAGATCTGGGCACAAGAAGTTGGGACTCGAACCAATCAAGTCGTTGCCAGACAAGTCGCGTCGAGCCCAACAACAACCCATGGGAGATGAAAATAAATATTGTAGAGTAGGATATCCTTTAAAATGTTGCTTTAGGAAGCCCTTATGTGACAAAGGAACGAAATGATGGACAACTTTGTGCAAATCATTCATCGGTTGCGCACAGGAGAATCATCTTCATCAAGCGGCCATGCAACCCCCTTCAAGGTACAAGTAAATTTTTATATTCCACTATTTGAAGGACTGGTAGATGCAGATGATGTAGATAAATGGTTGAATTTGCTTGAAGGGTATTTTTCGGTCCACAATTTTTCTGATAGGGAAAATATTACTTTTGCACTCCTCAAGGTCGTTCCCCATGTTATGGACTGGTGGGACACTTACTCTTAGAAAAGGGCCATAGAGTAATATGAAATATATATGGTTTCCCCTACATGGGATTCCTCCAGGATGCCATCAAAAAATAGTACTGCCATGTTAGAAGCTACGAGGACCAGTACACTAGATGGACCACCCTGTGTCAAGAAAGGGACCAGACAATGCCAGATTTCACCAATATTTTCCATACCCTGCGGACCAAATTGGGTATCAAAGACTCTGAGCAATATCTGGTGCTCAAATATCGTGGTCGTTTGCATAGATACATTCAAACAGAAATGGATTTTATGGACATCACCTCATTGGGTACGGCTTATAGATATGATGTTAAGATCGAGCAGAAATTTAAGCAGAAGAGGTGAGAGTTTGGATCTGCAAACTCCTCACAGTCGAAGCAGGGCAAAGGCAACCCCAACCCACACAGCAAGGGACAGAGCAAATTTGGCCACTCTCAGGCCAACCAGTCTAAGCTGCAACACAAGAAGGGAAATGAGAAGACAAAGAAGGACACAGGAAAATGGTGTGAGTACCATAAAATCCCTTGGCACAACACCGAAGAATGTCACTCTAAGAAGTCACTAGTGGTTGAGCTGAAGGCTTCTGAGTCAAAGGTCAGCTCTGATTCTGAATCAAAACCCGAAGGAGGGAAGCAGATTATTGATGTTGAACCCAGTGCCATTATCGCTACCACCAAATTCCATCCAAGCGAACCAGAAGAAGCAAAGAAATGGGAACGCCTCTTTCACTAACAGATGTGGGTAAAGGGGGATTCGTTTCATTTCATTGTCGATAGCAGTAGTCAAAAGAACCTGATTTCAGCAGAGTTCGTCAAGTGATTGGACCTGCCAAAGACATCGCACCTACAGCCTTACACCATCAGTTGGCTTCGCCAAGGAAGAGATATTTTTGTCATCCAACAATGTCATCTTCCCTACGGCATCAAGCCTTTCAAAGATGAGGTATTGTGTGATATTTCTCCCCTTGAATTTTATGATATTCTTAAAGAAGGTATTGCTCCTTGTATCCTCATAGTGTGCTATCATTTCTTCCGTGAAAAGTGTCCAAGTGACGAGTGATTTGCAAGAACAAATCCATCGATACCACACAAATTGATTGGGTTCTAAATATAAAGAAGCAATCCGTACCTTTTGTGTATGTGGCACATCATCTAGATCAAATAATTACTCCATCTGAAGTATCCATGTGATTAGGTCCTTGCCATCAACCTTCCTCATATCAATCTTAAGAAAGTGGTTGGTCTTCAACCCAAAGTTGGAGTTTCTCCATTCTTCATTCATCTTCCTTGTGTCCTCATCTTGAATTTCATGGGATACATTTTCACTTTCAGGTGTCCTCTCTATTAAGTAATTTTTCAATCCTTCCATGATCTCCCTTTTTAAACCATCCATCATCCCTTGTAGTTCATCTTTTGTTATTGTCTTCTTTTGTAAATCATTTATGTCCCTATGCATTTCTTCACCTTCATCAATAGTCCAAGTAGGACTGTCTGGAGGATTATTTGGTGTAGAAGTTCCCTTTTTTGGTGGCATGTTGACCAAGTATCACGAGTCTGATCAAAATTGGATGTGCCAAGTGGAAGTTATGGTAACTTCACCACAACTATCTGATTTTTTGACTTTCCTGGAGATCTCACTTGTATAGAGTGTCCCGCACAAAATAATTGATATTAAATTATGAAAATTGTACCAAAAATACTACAGACTATCCATTATCCAATGCAACTAGTCTCACGCAATTTGGATACTCTAGGAAGAATTTATGATTTTTTTACCCGGAACACCTGCTTGAGACTTGTCAATAGGACTAGTCAGATACCCTATCTTCCACAGGGTGTATCTACAAATGTAAGATGACCCAGAAGCTGAATTTTTTTATCACAAATACCTTAATAAATTCTATGAATATCCTCTAGATTGCAGGCTCTGAAACATTACAGAAAAAAATTCATAGCGAAAATTCCGCGATGACTAAATTCAGGATGATTCCAGAACCCTATCTTACACAAGATATATCTATGAAAGTATAAGGACTCGGTAGCTGAGATTTGGACCCAACGTACCTTGATTCGTCTACTAAATATCCTCCAAGGGGTTCCTTCTAAAACGTTGTAGAAAAAAAAATATAGCAAAAAATTCAATGTGTCTCAAATGTAGCAGTGAAACCCCAAGACCTTGAGCTCTCAAACCAAATGTTAGGAACCAAATACCAAGATAGTATAGAAAAACCTCAGAATAAGTACTCAACGCCTTGAAAAATAAAGAATTTCAGATAATAAGCCTCTTCGAGGGGGCAACCTCCTTATACACCACATAGATTTCCCAAATACCATATGATTCCAAATGAAAAGGTCTCCTTGGTATATATAGCAGACTAGGAGGTACAATTACAACTAATGGACCCAAACCGACATAAATAAAATAAAATTACTAATGTAATATTCCCTAATTAAGGGGTAATGTGCCACTATTTAGGGCTTTAAAATATTCCCAACCTACAATCTATGTGATAACATGCCCACAAAGATCTGTATGAACGAATTCCAATGGATTTGTTGTTGAGTACGCCTTTGATTTGAAGCTTTCTATTGTCTATTTCCCATGCTGACATTGCTTGCAAAGAGTGTTTGAAGGTTTATCAATCTTTGGCATATCTCTCACAACTTGTTTGGTTTTGATTTTTACTAGATTATTAAAGTTTATATGACCCATTCTTCTATGCCATGAACCAACTCTCATTTATTTTTCCCATATAGTATTTTTCTCCCTTGATCTCATTGAGGATATATACAGTATTTGAGGTTCTATATGCATTTTCCTTTAATATTCCCGAGCCTTTCTTCCTTATCTCACAACCTTGAGAATCAAATGTGAGAGTGTGTCCTTGATCACACATTTGACTAACACTAAGAAGATTATGTTCCAAACCTTCAACATACAAGACATTCTGTGTTTTAGTCTTTCCATTATCAAGACTAGGAGTATATTTTCTGGTTATCCTTACAGTAGCATTATCTCCAAATGTTACACTTCCTTTGTTTGCTTCCTTCAAAGTGCAAAACGTGTTCTTCTACCTTATCATGTGGCTCAATCATCCACCGTCAATGTACCATTTGTTACCTTTGTTTTGAGCATGAAGGGTAGTTTTCACATGCATAGATTCCTTCTTCTTCTACTTTTCTTTCTCCTGCTTCCTTTTCCAAACTCTTGTGGGTTCTTTTTTTGTTTGGCAGGGGTATCTTCTTCCATGCTGTGTCTACAGGTTTCCACTAGGCCACTTCTACAAAAATGTGTTATGTGCCCATAGTTGTTGCACTTATAACATACAACATTGTAATCACATAATGGAGCAAATGAATTATAGTTTCTATTTGTGAACCCATAAGTATTTCTATTCTTGTTTCATACATGATCATTTCTTGCATATGCTCAACAATTGATTTCTTTATGACCAAAGTGATTGCAATAAAAACAATAACCAAGGAAAGAGTTTTGGTCCTGAGTTGTGCGAGGCCATCATGGTGAGAAATATATTTTGAATATGTCTTTGTTGTCTTTGGGAGGAATGTCAATTTTCTATGGAGCATCAATTTCTCTCTTCCTATTGTCTTTGTCACTGATGGAGCTTTTGAGTATATCAGCATAGCTTTTAGGTTTTCCTCCATTTACTTTCTTTTGGTAGATTTTAGGTTTTCCTCCATTTACTTTCTTTGGTAGATTTTAGGTTTTAAGATTTCAGTGCTCTTTTCAAACTTCAAGCTTCTATTCAACTAAACAAATGATTTTTCCAATTTCTTTCTTAAGGAAACAATTTCAGCTTCAAGCTTCTCTCAATTTTCTTCCTTTTCTTTCGGTTGGATTCTCACCACTTCTTTCGTCCTTTTTGCCTCTTCTAGTTGAATATTTAGGTTGATAATAATATTCTATATTTCTTCAAGGCTTTGTGACATTTTTGCTTTTGCATCACAAACCTCATCTTCATATTTTTGCAGCTACTCCTTTTGTTTCAGATTTTTTTCTTAAGCTTCTTTATTTTTCTTAACGCACAAATGAGTTCTTCTTCAAGATATACTTCCACATCTGTTTCGGCATTTTTTTCCTCTTCTAAATCCATTATTTCTCTCCCTTTGTATTCATTTTCCAAAATATCAATTTTCATTTTCATGTGTGCTCCCGAGATCTACCTTCCAGTGGTTAGACTATTTTTGAAGGAACTAGCTCTCATACCAATTGTTGAGCACACACTTATACTCAGAGGGCAGGTGAATCAGTATAAGAATGTTTTTTACTTTCTCAAACATTCATCAACCATAAGAAAACAATCACATATGAGATATTTTAATTGCAGAACATGGAGCACAAGATTTATGTGGAAACCCTTTCGGGAGAAAACCACAAAACTTCTCTTTATATTTTTTTGTAGGCACCAACCTTCTATTACAAAAATTTGTAGGCACCAACCTACTAGAGACACCAATCTCCACTACTAAAAATCCTAGTAGGAACCAACATACTTTTATAGATATTCATAGAAACCAATCCCTGTCGTTAAGCGCCAACTTAGTAAGAGGCACCAATCTCTTTGTTTGAGTGGCACCAACCTACTCTTACAAATATGTGTAGACACCAATCTACTAGAGACACCAAACCCCACAGCTAAGCACCAACTTGGAAAGAGACACCAATCTCTTTGTGAGGTGCACCAACCTTCACCGAGTCTGCTTGCTACTTCTTCCTTCACCATGTTTACTTGTTGCTTCTTCTTTCACCGGGTCTACTCGTTGCTTCTGCAATCACCGGGTCTTCTCACTACTTTTGTGTTTACTAGGTTTGACCAAAATTTGAATTTCCAAATGGTAAATGATCCAGGTGGACATCAATGGTTGCCCACCTATTCCAATGGCTCCAACTATATTTTCCATATTGGCAATTTTTCTACAATTTTTGAGGTCCCAAACTTCTGGGGCCATTTTGAGGCCCTAAACGAAATTTTTTTGACTTGGAAGTGCCTAATAGATATGTGTTGGGATGCATTGTGTCGTTCAGAATGCATACTCCTTAGCTAGGGCCTTTCGAACGGGGAACTGAGTTCCCCAAATGGAGATTGTATGCAAAATGTGTGCCCTCAGGAATTTGACGTATCAACTACCCCCATCAGGGCCCAAAAGCATTTTGGCGTTTCATGTTTCAAGGTTAGGGTTTTGGATGTTTAGGGTTTTCTCATTATTTTTTTTATGTTAAAAAATCTTTTGCGTCATTGTTGTCAGCTTCTTGTGAATGTGCATAGCCGACACATCTCTTTTCAGAGATAAGCTACCGCCATTCTAACTAGCTTCTATGCTTTTCATTTTACAGCGTTTTGTATTCCAGACAGTCATTAATAGAATCTGATTTTTATTGTATTATTGTGTTCCTTGCGATATCTCTTTGTATTTCCTTGTTATATCTATGTTATACTTCTGCCTTGATATCGTTCTCAAAATAATATAGATCAGTGGTATCAGAGGAGTTTGCTCCTTATTGTTTCTAGTGCATGTCCTCGACAAGGTCAAGATATAGAGAGTTGGGTCTTGAGCTTGTTTCTCTTGAGGACACCACACTCACCCGCCCAAGCAACCTCCCATGGTGGAAGAAAAGAAGGATGACGGAGCAAGAGATCCTATCAAATTATTTCTCAAGGAATCCCTCACATGATAGAGGAACAAGATAATGGACGATTTTTCCCAGATCCTTCGATGGATTCCAACAACAAGGGAGGCACCTTCAACCAGCGATCACTTTGGAGGTGCGACACCCTTTAAGGTACAAGTTAACTTTGATATTCCTTTATTTGATGACCAAATAGATGTCGATGCTTTGGAAAAATTGTTAAGTCTGCTAGAGGGTTATTTCTCTATCCAAATTTTTTCCAACAGTGAAAAAATCACCTTCGCGCTCATTAAGGCCCTTCCCCATGTCAAATATTGGTGGGAGACTTACTGTGAGCAACATGTCGAGGATGAGTCTGCAATTTTTGGGCCAGGACCCACTTGGGCAGCTTTTGTTGATGCCCTTAATGAGCAATACTACCCTGTTGGAAACTATGATGACCAATACATGAGATGGACAACACTACATCAAGAGAGAGACCAGATAGTGTCGGAGTACACCAATATCTTCCTTACCATGTGCACAAATCTTGGTATTAAAGAATCTGAGTGGAACATGGTTTTAAAGTACCACAGTGGCCTACACAGGTACATCAAAATAGATATGGATTTCTTAAACATCTCCTCACTGGGAGTCGCTTACCGATATGTTGTCAAGATTGAGCAGAAGTTGAAGCAAAAGAATAAGTGAGATTTCGATTCTGCAAACCCATCGCAGAAGAAGCCTGGTAAAGGTGGCCCTAAACCCAATGGTAAAGGAAAAAGCAAGGATGGCCATTCCCAGGACAACCAATCTAGGCCACCAGTAAAGAAGGGTAATGGGAAGTTGAAGAAGGACACTGGAAAGTGGTGAGAGTTCCACAAAATCCCTGGGCACAATACTGATGAATGTTGCTCCAAAAAATCGTTGTTGGTTGAGATCATTAACGTTGACTTTGAATTTGATTTAGAACTGGAAAAAGGAAAATGGATCATTGACGCAGAAGCCAATGTCACCATCGCTACCACAAAATCACATCTAGAGGAACCTGAAGAAGGGTAGTGCCTCTTCCACTCATAGATGTGGGTGAAGGGAACCCCACTCCATTTCATTGTTGACAATGGTAGCCAGAAGAACCTAGTATTATAATAGGTTGTCAAGAGATTGAACTTAACAATGACACCACATCCTCGGCCACACACCATCGATTGGCTCAACCAGGGACAAGACATTTGCGTCAGCTAACAATGTCGTATGCACTACAACATCAAACCCTTCAAAGATGACGTATTATGTGGTGTTTCCTCCCTTGAAGTTTATGGTGTTTTTTTAAGACAACCATATATGTGGAATCATCATGTTGTTTATGAATCTAGGCCTCATAGTGTCATTATTACTTTGGAAGATCAACTCTATAGGGACACATCAGACCAAGCTCCTCACCTTGCGAGAGCCCAATTTTTCTGGTACAGAAGAAGGACGAGGCATGGCAACTTTGTATTGATTACGGATCCTTCAACAAGATCACAGTCAAGAACGATACCCAGCCCATCGAATTGATGATATTCTCGATCAGCTCAAGGGAGCCAATTTTTTCAGTAAGATTGATCTGAAGTCAGGCTACCACCAAGTGTCGATTGAGAAAAATTATGTATGGAAGACATCCTTCAAGTCTAAAGAAGGTATCTTCGAGTGGATGGTCATGCCTTTCGGCTTGAATAATGCCCTAATCACATTCATGCGGATGATGGATGAAATATTGCATCCATTCACAAACTCCTTTATGGTTGTATGCATGGATGACATCTTCATCTTCAAAAAAACTTGGGAGGAACATTTGAAGCATATTCAATAGGTCTTGGGCACCCTGAGACAACACAAGTAATATGCCAATTTGGACAAGTGTTCCTTCGGCATGCAAAGAATCCAATATTTGGGATATATCGTGGATGAGGAAGGTGTCCATGTGGATCCAACAGATATCCAAGTCAACTACACTTGGTTGGCCCAAAAGACAATGACCGAGCTCTGAATATTCTTGGGCCTCGCTAACTTCTACTGCATGTTTGTATTGGGGTTGTCTCATATCATCTGCGCCCTAAACCAGGTGACCAAGGGTGGAGTGAAGAACAAGTTTGCGTGGGTTGCATGCCAACAAAAACCATTCGGGGATTTCAAATTCCACCTCTACTCATCACCAGTCCCTATTCTTCCATACCTACAACAACCATTTGAGATTGAGATAAATGCTTCAGATCATGCTATCAATGCGATCCTCACTCAACATGGGCATCTGGTAGCCTATAACAGTGAAACATTGTTTGATTTTGTTCGCAAATACCCCATCTTCGACAAGGATATGTACTCCATTGTGTAGGCATGTCGATAGTGGAAGCATTACATTCTGGGAAAGGAAACGATCATCCACTTATATCACAGGCCCCTGCAATTCATGCATACACAAGGAAAGCTATAGAATGGTCTCCATCAGAAGTGGTCCACGTACCTATAAAATTTCCACTTCAACATCAAGTACAAGAAGGGAAACACTAACCATGTCGCAAATTGCCTTAGTCTACCCTCGGTTGTGTCACTAACCATAGTTCTTAACTCATGTGGGCATGAAACATCTAGGTGGCCACAATTACACAATAATGACTCTGGCTTTCTTGTTTCCTATGAGACATTGAGTGTAGGAAAAAATGTTCCATAATTTCATCTCCATAATGGATTACTATGCCATCTGATCCATCTCTATGTTCCTTCAAGCGAGCATTCAAACCTTATTTAGGAACCTCATTACAGTCGGGCAGCAGGACATTTTGGTGTAGACACTAAAGTGGCAGTACTGCAAAATCATTTTTAATGGCCAAAGCTTATACAAGATGTCCGCAAGTACATCAGATCATGCACTATCTATGCCATTGTCAAGCTCGACATCAAGAAACAGGAGCTCTACACCCCTCTTCCTACTTCAGATAGACCTTGGGAGTCCATCTCCATGGATTACATTTTCGGTCTTCCTTCAACCAAGCATTGGAACGACTATGTCTTCGTGGTCATTGATCAATTCTCTAAGATGGAGATTTTGGCACCCTGGAAGAAGAACATCATAGCGGAGGCCACTACCAAGCTCTTCTTTGGACATGTTTGGGTTCATCTTGGGATCCAATGAACCGTTAACTCATATCGATATAGTAGGTTCATGAGCACTTTTTGGTCTAGCCTATGGTCGATGATGGACACCAAGTTGACCAAATTGACTACCTTCAACCCATAGACTGATGGATAAATAGAGGTAGTTAACAGGATGATTGTCCATATCTTGAGGATGTATAATTCCAAACATCCACACACATGGGATGAAAGCCTTCCTTATGTTCCACATAGCTACGACAAATCCCTCCATAGCTCTATTGGCCACAACCCTTTTCAAGTGTGCTTGGGGTTCCATCCATTGGAACCCATTGATGTAGCTCTGCCCATTGTAGTTGCATACGAAGAGTCCTTCCATGCTTAGATCGAGGTTGATTGAGCACCAAAATTTGTTGAGTGAATTCAGCACATCCAACAACAATTTCATGATATTTTGCAGATATCCAATGTCAAGTACAAGCAATTTTCCACGATCAGCATCAGGCACCACACAAGTTTTAGGTGGGAAATAAGGTATGGTTGCATTTGAAAAAATAGTGCCTCATAAGACCCCATCATAAGCTACACCCACTATGATACAGGCCTTACATCATCACTAAGGTTGTGGGTGAGAATGATCTTGAATTAAGTACTCCTCCTTTCCTTGGCTTGCACCCAGTATTTAATGTGGAATTGCTTCGACCATATTTTCCACCTCTCCTGGACACTAAAAAAATCAATCCTGACAGCGTTGAAAAAGAGACAGTTAATCAAATCATGGAAACCAATACGAAGGGAACCTGCTATCATAACATCCAACTCTATCGATTCATCAAAGCAGGGCAATTTCTTCATTAGGGCAAATGGCTCACTAGGCGTCAGATTTAATAGAAGTTTCCCCATATGAAGGAGGAACTTGACGCAATGGATACCATTGATTATTAAGAGGGGGGGATGATCCAGGTGGACATTGGTGGCCGCCCACCTATTCCACTGGCTCACATTATAGTTTCCATCTTGGCAGTTTTTCTACAGTTTTTTGGGGCCCAAACTTCTGGAGTCGTTTTGAGGCCATAAATGATGTTTTTTTGACTTGGAAGTGCCTAATAACTTTTTGTTGGGTTGTATAGAACTGTTTAAGATGTGTACTTCGTATCTATACCTTTATGACGGGGTACTGAATGCCCCAAACGGAGATCGTATGCAAAAGTTGTGCCCTTGGGTAGTTGACGTATCAACTACCCCATCGGGTTCCACAAACCTTTTGGTGTTTCATCTTCCAAGGTTAGGGTTTTGGATGTTTAGGGTTTTCTCATTTATTATTTATTTTTAAAAGGCCTTTGGAGCCTGATTGTAATCAAATTCTTTCGAATGAGTGCAGCTGACACATCTCTCTTCGGAGATAAGCTACCACCATTCTAGCTAGCTTGTGTGCTTTGCATTTTATAGTCTTTTATATTCTAGACCTGGTCATTAATAGAATCTGAGTTTTCTTGTATTACTTTGTTCTTTGCCATATCTTTGTGTATTTCCTTGTTATATCTCTGTTATATGTTTTCCTTCGTGTCATTCTCAAAATAATCTAGATCACAACTTTCCCAAAGCTTGTTGTTTTGGGCCTCTTCTTAAGAACAAAATTGTACAACATGACATGTATCCAATTTTGCAAATATAATTATTAAATTTATACCTGAGGTACTTTTGTATGTCTCCTGTGTTTTGTAAAAATTTCATAGTCTCAAGTGTCCGAGAAAAGAATTTATAGTGAAAATGTGAAACTGGCCTATTTGAAACTAATCTCGGGACCATTAAGAAACCCTAACTCCCACGGAGCATATCTCAGAAAGTGCAACAAACCAACATCTGAAATTTTTTACCTAAGGTACTTATGTATGTATCTTATATTATGTAAAAATTTCACAGTCTAAAGAGTCCCAGAAAAGCAATTATAGTGAAAATTCCAAACTGACATGTTTGAAACTAATCTTGGGACTATTCATAAACCCTATCTTCCACAAAGCATATCTCAGAAAGTACAGCGAACCAACATCCTAAATTTTTACCTAAGCTACTTCTATATGTCTCCTCTATTCTGTAAAACTTTCATAGTCTAAAAACGCCCAGAAAATAAGTTATAGTGAAAATTCCAAACTAACATGTTTGAAACTGATTTAAAGAGCATTCAAGAACCCTGACTTCCATAGGTAATATCTCTAAAATTAAAGCGAACCAACATCTGAAATTTTTACCACATGTACCTAGATATGTCTCCTTTGTCGTTGCAAAATTTCAATGTCTGAAACATCTGAGAAACTAATTTATGGCTAAAGTGCCACGTTTCCATGTTTGAAACTGATTTCAAGATCATTCAAGAACCCTAACTTCCACAGGGCATATCTTCGAAAGTATAGTGAACACACATTTGAAATGTTTACCACATATACCTAGATATGTCTCCTCCATCTCTATGAAATTCCAAGGTATGAAACATCCCAGAAAATAAGTTATAGTGAAAGTTCCAAGCTGACCTGTTTGAAATTGATTTCAGGAGCATTCAGGAACCCTAATTTCCATATGGCATATCTCCAAAAGTGTAGCGAACCAACATCTGTAATTTTTAATACATGTTCACCAAGATCTAACCTCCATCTCTTCACAATTTCAAGGTCTTAAATGTCCCATAACATAATTTATTGGGAAAATTCCAAGATGACCTTAAATTGATTTCGCAACTCTTCCCTTTTGGAATGATATTCAATCTTTGCTCATCCATTTTTCACACACACTTTCTCTCAATACTTTCTCTTTATACTTTTTCATAACACTTCATGACGAGACATTTCCTTTAAATAATTAATTCCCCTTTTTTACTTTAATTTTCCAAATACCATGGGAAAATACCCAAACCCATGGGTTTGAAACCCCCATTTCACATTTTACTTTTTCACTTGTACCCCTTTTTTAATATACTTGTAAACCTATATATATAAATCAATCTTGAAAATGTTGTGTGTCTTGTAATGATATAATAAGATATTAATTACAACATTAATCTTTTGACATCAATGACAGTAATTTCAACACTTGCATCTCATAACCAAAGTGTCGATGCTCCTCCATTCACTTGTGGGACTGTTATCTTGAACAACATACTAGCTGGGAGCCAACTATACCTTTGGGCCAAACATTGGTACCACACAGAGTGATTGGGAACTGTTTGTACTCCATAGCCTAACATCAACCTCACTATAAAGACTAAACCACTAGCCATCACATGGACATATTTCCATCTATCAAGACACCTAGGTACCCAACCATACTTATCGCCATTTCTCTAGGAAAAAAGTATCGATATTGCATGTATCCAGGTCAATCCTACACTTTATGCACCTCCCAATGAGGAATTATAGTGCAACATTCATCTAACAATATTTCATCAAGGAAAATTAGTGGGAACAAAACATGTTGCTAAATTTCCCTTCCATGTATCTAATTCTTTGTTTTTGTTTATGTTTTATATTTCTAATTGTTCCACAAACACTATCATCTTGTTTTTGGTGATAGTATTGCATACCTAACACTCAATAGCTTATTTTTGCTCACCCATGTGGAAAATTAAGCAAAACATAATGGTGACTCCATTATGGTTCTAAATCAAATTTCTCCCATTGTAAGCTTCAAGAGCCCATTTTCTTATCTCTCTGGTTTTGCAAGTGACCAAACCGACCTCCCTCGGAATCTAGCTTGAGTGCTTAGGCCTCCATTGCTTCAGAATCCATCCAGAAAATTTTTTATGTCGTTGTTACAAACTCCACGTGGCTATCGAAAGACTAGTTGCACAAAGGTGCGCAATCTGTGCCTGTAACTATGTTCTGGTTCTACATAGTTTGTGTGAATCTGTGCAACTGTCACTTTGGAGACCCCCAAGGATCTTCTTTTCTCCTAGGCCAATGGTGGTTTTCACTCTCCCTTACTAATATGGGTTTAGCATTTATTTTACTGCACTTTGTACACTGGAAACATCCCACTTTGAGTTCATTCTTGCAAGATTAATTAGCTCATGTAGTTTAATTAGGGAGGATAAAATGAACCACAATCTCTTTTATCTTGCCACATGGATGGCTAGTTAGTCATTTTAATTCTTAGTTAGATTTATTTCAACAATCATTTTACCTTTTATGGTACTAGCAACCCTCTTCTTCACATCCAAGCATGTTCTTGACCTCGCACTCCCTTGAGTGATCTTGTTAAACCAAAACGGAGTGTATAAGTTTTTTCCGCTTCCTTTGTAAAAAAACATATGAGCTAAATTAAAGTGACAAGTAACACAACCCACAATGTGCATGTATTCTCTTTAGTTTTTTCGGGATTTTCCAACTTACACAAGTAACTAGGTGGGGCCGAAGAACTTGTGCACCTCATAAGTTTATTTGCAAAAAGGAACACTATCGAGTTAAAAAATTGCAAGGACCCCAAATTTCCACACAATTGAACAAACTAAGATACTTTCAATCTTTGCAAACAACACTTAGGAAGATAAAAACATTTTAAAGGACCTCACATGTCCACATCTCTTACAACCCATGGCTAGTTTTCCAATTTCACAAGGATTGCAAAAACATTTAGTGGTTAATTAAAAGAATAGTAAAGGACCCCACGATGTCTGCATGATGCAACTTCAATTATAAACATGATGTGTTGCTCACTTTTACCCTTGCACACAAGCACATTCACACATCTAAAGGCATCTAAGGTTCACTTTCATCAAAGTATACTCCCCTCCTTGCACCCACAAGCGATCTAGGAGGAATAAAAAATCCTTAAGTGTTCTGACATAACCTTCAAGCATTCCCTTAAGCAACAATATTGGTCCATGACCCTAATCCCAAAAACTTACTAAAAAACAACCATAATAACTGACAAAATCCTCCTCAAGAGGTCACAAAACAACATTTTAGTCTAAGTTAGGATTTCGAGGGTAGGTAACTAAACAACCCATTGTTATCTCTTTTTACATTTAAAACTTAGTGGTTGACTATTTAGGGAGTTTAAAATCCTCTAATTCAATTGTTCTTACACCATAAGGCAAGCGGATACCCGTGAATGAGTAACACCAAGGTCTGGTTATTCAGCATGAGCCTTCTTGAGCCACCCATCTCCTATGAGGTTTCCTCGCCCGTGATCACTTTTTGAGGTTAAGAGTCCCCTGTTACACTTCAATGAGGTATCCTAGTGGCCAAAAACTAGGATTTTCTACGCAAGTGGCACTTGTGGGATACAACTACACCTAGGTCAAATTTTGAACACTTATTAGGAAATATTGCTAGCTCTTTCAGGATATGAACCCTTTACCCCTCATTATAATTGATATTTCAAACCCTCACTAATTCCTCTTCTGGTGGGTTCATGCCCCATTGTTGAGTGTTATTGCAAGGCCCAATGACATTGATAGGAAGGACAATAAGTTTATAGAACACATGATTTTTATTTTAATATTTCTCCATGTGAATAATATCCCAACCTACCCAACAAACATTTTACTATATAGATGATTTATGTGTGTTACATCATTTCACTACTAACCATATTCAGTGTTTGGTTCTTTGATTAAAGTAGGCCATATTCATTGTTGTTACAAAAAGAACTTGTTAGTTAGCCTTTCACTTCACCAAGTCACACACTTTATTTCCAGTTTGAAATCATAGGGCACCCACAACCTCCTCAATGTTCCAGACACTTTCTTGGCCTTCCACCAGTGTCAGGAGGTATCCATGGTTTTACTTCTTCATCAGTTCAACCTTCGCACTCACCATTGCATGTAGTTGTTATCAATTAAGCCTTGCTTGGTTCCACCTTGTTTTACACAATTATTCCCAACAACCAGTCCAGTAACCCTTCCTCCTTAGGAACTGGTTCTTGACCTTCACAAAAAATGACAATACCATAAAACCTACCATACTTAGCTTTTTTAAATCTTCCTAACTTGACGAAACTCACCAATGACCCAATTTTACATAATCTTTCTTGGTCAAACATGCACAACAAACTTACATCATACATCCCTAAGTTTGACAGGAAACCTTGTGAGGACCCAACCAACCATGTAATGATGTTTCACTTATTGTGTTCATCCAACAACATCATTGATGATTACATCTGCTTGCAACTATTTCAAAGAACCTTAACTGGTCAATATGTGAAATGGTACGTCGATGAGCAAGTAGGGTCCCATGTGACCTTCATATCTTTAGCCAAGGAATTTTTATCCCTTTTCCGGTTACTAGTACATCATGACACTAGATTGGAAATCCTATTGAATTTCTACCAAACCACTTCCACTCATATCGCAGATCACATCCACAAATGGCATCGAAGAAGAAATCCACATAAAATTGAAACCACCCTGGAACAACGTCTCAACTAGTTCCTGAAATCCTTGGTACCCCTCATCTCCAAGGACGTGGCCACTACCATTCCACAAATTGAGGAAGACACCATCATCAAATCCCACCACTTTGATTTGATCTACTTGCAGTCTGATGCACTTACATGGGCCTCCATGATGCTCCTCATCCTCTACCATTTGATCAAAAAAATCCTAGAACATCCCATTCCACGGATGGACTGATTGGGTCCATGATCCACCTCAATCATTATGGTGCCCCTATGTCTTTGAATGGTACCAATCAATACACAAAACACTATGGAGGAGTAGCATACTATCCTCCTCCTATAGGTGCACCATACACACCCAATCCCACATTCCCAACTCTCCCTCCTCAAACAGTTGGGGGTCACAACCACACACAACCCATGAATCCCTTACCCCAAGCAGGTATGCAGATTCCTAGTCATATGCATGGGCCTTCATGCAACCCATGTTGTGGTGGAGGACCCTCAACATCATACAAGCCCTATGGACCTCCACAACTGAGTAATCCATATTATCCATTTCTTGGTCCCCTAAATCCTACTAACATGTCACCACAAGGGAAACATCAAGGTAAGGTTAATTTTTTCCAACCTTCGCCCATACAATAGGTTCAAACATTTGAACAGCTAAACATGGTAAAACCTGCCACTCAACAAAATAATTCAAATAAAAAGGGAAAACTTAAAGCCAATACAAGCCAGGGACAGGGGGCAACCCTTAGCAACAAAACCCTCTAGTAGGAGGCAATCGTAAAGCTGGTAATCAAAACCACAATACTAGTACCAATAATGGTCAACAACGATAGGGGAAGAACAATAACCTCAAAACCAACTTCCCTTGTGCACTATGTGGTGAATATGGACACTATACTCACCATTTCCCCCAAATAGCCAACAACAAAAGGATGAAGGATTCTATGAACACACAAGGAACCCATGTACCACAGGGTTCCCTGCAAGTTCAATAGAATTTCCCTCGACCACCACCCCCAAAAGTTATATATAAACCATTCCCCCATCAAGAACTAGTTTATATGAAGCATCAAGTTGGGCACCCTACACTACATATGGGTCAGTACCCTATCCCAGGACAAGCTTAGCCTAGCAATTCTACAACCTGTAACACTCTTCTGACAACAGAGGAGGAAGTCCTTCTTCACACTCACAACCATCAATATGGCATGTCACCCGACTCTACTTCAACCATGTCTGATACACCCCAATTACGAGCAGGTCCCCCTTTGTTGATCTCGTGTCCCAGTGGTGCCTCTACCTAACGTGTACCAAGAGCACCTATACAACGCATTGCTCAAAACCCACATGCAAGGGAAACACATAGCTATAACCTTATGGATGACTTGGCTCAATCTGTAGGACAGACCTACCACACTTAGAGGGGGGGGGGTGAATGAGTGTGGGGCTCTTTTTACCAAAATTTTCCTCTTACACAAAACACCTTAGTTAATATTCAATATTTACTCATTACCCATTGTTGTCATTTATAACCAGTTAGATGTAAACATATATCATCAACAAGTCATCACCACAAAGAACACAAGATGTATGTACAATTTTTTATTATTATGGACAACAATCTGGGGGTTTTCCAGCAACAACTGAATAGAGTACAACTCTACAAGAGCACCAGCTCTATAATGAAAGACTCAGCTTACACCCTCAACACCAACTGATATGAGGCAACAATCCTCAACAGATATCAATCTGTCAATAGGTACGTGACCTGTCAGTAGTGCAGCCAGCATGTGTACACACTCTGGCTCACTACAGCCCGCGTATGCAGGCGGACAGTGTATACAACAACCTGTGTATACCTTCTGAACTATTAGGATTTGTCCTTCAAGATCAACTCAGATTCTCTGCAATCAATATATCATTATCTTTTGTCTCTGACTTTCCAATCTGACCACTGGCCAGTCACAACATCTCCAAACTCTCCAATAGCTTGCTCATGCTCCACAATAAATCAATATGAGTGCTATCTCAAACATGTATGAACAACTAGTATACCATAGAAATCATGTCACCACTAAATCCAAAGAGTATTGCTCACTCCATCAACCAAATCATCCAAACCGAACCACATCATAGAATCCATACCAAGAATGCCCTAAGCATTCACATCACATCAAACAATAGTATCCATCAAGACAATAATGTAACCATACCAGTGTCTCAGTGATAGATCTGAGCCCATAGAATGCAGATCTGGAACCTGCCTCATCATCCAAGAGCTTGGCACAAGCTCAAACACAATTCTTCATCATTCCATCCATTGTACGCGCCATGTCCTCATACAGCCCGCGTATGTATGCGCCCTGGCCCATTACAACCCGCGTACACCTCAGAAAATAGGGTTTCTAAAGCTCTGAGACTTTTTCCCTCAAGATATTCGATATTTCCGAAACTTTGATGCATCCATGAGATCCTCCTCTCGCTTTCTTCTTCATAATAGATCTTCAATCATGCTCAAGAGATCCACACCAAAAATGCTCAAGAAGCTCTCCATCAATACTCCAAAAGATATTCTCACACGAAGCTCTCCATTGATCCAAAAAAGGATATATGTTGGAGTCCATAGCTATCTTATTTATACTTTCATCCTCTAGGTCACTTAACCCATTTCTAGGTCCCTTTAACCTATTTTCCTTATTTTAGGGTTAACCACTTTCCATAAATAGAAAGTTCTCCAATATTTATCATTTAAATATTCCTTCTTGATTTTGTCACCTTATTTTATCATTTAAATAATCTGTCTTGATTTTGTCACTTCTCTTTAT
>JASDQU010688734.1:18807-36768 GCA_032191745.1 Picea mariana
CCTTTACTATAATCCGTCAAGTGCAAAGTTCCTTAGCTTTGCAAGACACTATTATTTCCATATTGATTCTAAGAATAAAGGGTATGGAAAATTCATTCATTTTTATTGAGTTTTATCATGTGCTTCGATCCCTAAATAGACAGGCGGATGTTATGGAAAATGAAGGAACCTTGTTTAGTTGTGGAATGTGATAAAAAAAAATGGTAGGGTTTTCTTCATGGTATATCTTCCTTAAAATCATGTTATCAACCTTAGAACATGACATATGTCACATTTAATGGACAAGTGGCATAGAGCCTTTAAGTCACCATGATGGGAATTAAACCAAACCCTTCCCATCATACTCCCTCCTCCTTATTGCAAGCATGGTAGAGGAATGGCATTTAACTCTAAAAATATGTTGATATTCAATGCAGGTGGGATAAGTGTTATGAATTTTGCGGTTTATGTTGGATTTCTCGCTTGGCCACCTTGGCATGGTCTTTTCTTGCATATTTTTCTAGTCTAGTTGTGGTGTGTGGCTTCGCATGATGTGGCTCTCTATAGGTGTGTATCTAGCATTAGGGGTAACTTTCCCTAAAAATTCCATTTATTTGGATTGTATATGACACCTCTTTAAGTTCAGGTTTCCCATTCATGTTCAGTATGAATACAAATAGACATTCCAACATGTGCATTCCTTGAGAAATCTTTGACCTTCGAAGGACTCATAGGTGAATTGCTCGTCAATTGGTTGATCTTCAGGCTGCAGTGGAACACATCAACATAATGATGATCCCTCGGTTAGAGTCCAAGCCATCAGGAATGCAAAGTTAGTACCAAAGGTGGACAAACAACAAGAGAAGTAGATAGGAAAGTTGACAACATATAGCAACTTACAATACCAATCAATATTCTTTGTTTAGAAAGGAGCTCACAATCTTGAGTCAACTTATCAAGGGTTTCTATTGGGTCGGTCAAAGAAACAAGTAAAGATGAGGAGATAGTCCAGTAAGTTCTAGGAAAAAATCCATTTGAAAACATAAATTTAAACTCCAACCTTCATGTGGACGTCAAGTAAGAAGCCCTCAACAAGCACACTTTCTTCAATGAAATGGTTGTTTTGTTATTAAATCAGATCATTAGAATATATAGTAGACTCTTTAAATATTTTGATACGATTACAAGAATAACATAACAAATATGTAATGTGTAATTTTTTTGAAAATTTAAAACTCTTGAATCCTACAACTCAATCTTTTCCAATTTTAATTTATATTTTTTTTTGTTTGTTTGTTAGTTTGTTCATTACATGTGGGACTAACTCGTGGCTAAGAAACCGTGACTCAGGGGCATCTAAGCCGTCAAAATCACTCGCGGATCACACCCAGTCTGAGCCACACCAACCCTTAACATGGCTGGATTTTCTGTCCCCGTAGGTTTCGAACCGGTGACTTTAACATCACGGAGCGCCTTAACAGCACACTTTGTCATCGTCTGTCCTACACCTTGAGGACCACTTTTAACATTTTTATCATAGTGAAGACGCAGGAGCAAAATAAATAAATAAAGGAACTCTGTGTTGAAACAAGAGAGTCGACGCGTTTCGATCCCTCTAGGGATCATCATCAGGAGGAGCACTCGAGAGAGAAGAGAGGCTCATCGAATAAGCAAATACAACACAATTAAATAGATATCCAGATCCTTGAAACCCATGCTAAGAGAGGTCATCTTGGTAAAAATAAACCCTAAGCAACAGTCAGGTAACGTATCTTAAGTAAACCCATGCTGAGAGAGGTCATCTTGGTAAAATTAAACCCTAAGCAACGGTCACGTAACATATCTTAAGTCAACAAGTAACGTGTCCTAAGTCAACAAGCATTGGTCTCCAACTCTCGCTTAACTTCCATCCATCATCTCGATTTAAATTATTGGGGTTTAACGTGATTTTCAAAGCCTCCATTACTTTACGCTTCCCATAGTTATCCATTTTGGCCACAACTCTAGCATCCTCTAAACACACATGATGGTTGGTTGTACAAGAATGTTCAACAAGGGCTGACTTTGGAATCTAAAGGCTATGACGTATATTTTGATTTGATTTCACCTTTAAAATATTGAATATAATTTTTTTTTCTTGGAAAAAAAAATTCTACACAAATTTTAAATTCTATGAAGTTGAGTGAAATTACAACTAATCTACATCCATTTTAAATGATAAAATAATTTACACCACAAATTGTACTTTTACATATTTATATTTTTATAAGTTGTGAAGTATGAGTTACAAGGTTTGAATGAAATTACAATCAGTTTAAATTTATTTTAAATAATCCAAAAATTAATACTTCAAATGATTTAATTTTTTTTAAATGCTTCATAAATCAATGATGAAAATGTTAAAATTACAGTGAAAATGTTGAAGTTATAAAAATTATAATTGATTCACATGTTTACTAACTATGCATACCTTATATTCATCCTAAAAGACATGAACTTGAGCTATGACAAGGACAAGGACAACTTGAGCTATGACACTATGACAAGTAAAATAATGAGAGGAAATAGCTGTGCATCTCACGTGAATGTAATGCAACACCCCCTTTGTTTTATCTCTCTATTCTATTAGGAATCACTATGGTGTAAAGACGACGATTTTCTAAAAGTAGGAATAGTGGACAAAGGACGGACCACAGCTTGTAAGCTTCTAGACCCAACAATGGAAAAAGGGACCAAAAGAAAAATCATATGCTTAAATTGAACAGTCAATCATATCGTATTGCATGTGTTGTAGTGTGACCTCACAACAAGAATATGGTACCTAATAATTTTGTCTCAGATATTTTTTACATTTAATTATAAGGCATTTTGATATTAATGATGGTAGATATATGATTATAATGTGTTTAAAATAATCTAAAATGTATAGATTTAAATGTAAAAATAGTATAAAATYATTTAAAAAAAAGTTTTGATAATGTAAGATTTTATTTAACAATTTTATTATTAAAATAAATTAAATTCATAAATATATATTTTTTTATTRAAATTAATGTAAATTTATTTTAATTTATAATTTATTATGAGTTGAAAGGGATGTGCAACTTTTTAAAACTACAGTTATGTCATTAAWTTTTTTATTTAATATAGAAAAAGAGAGTTTTGATAATGTACAATTTTATCCAACAATTTTATTATTGAAATAATCCAAATTCATAATCATATATATATATATGATGTTTGAAAGAAAAAAAAARAAGTTGAAACTAATATAAATTCATTTTAATTTTTTATTTATCATGGGTTGGGATGGATTAAATCTCTTAATGTAGGAACTTTTAAAATTATTTACAACAATGTTGTTAAAACACTTACTCTAAGTAGTGTTTTTGGCTATGAAAACCACTCCAAAGGAATTGAATTTGAATGATTYTCTATTTAAAACCTTTACATGTCATTTAAATTGAACAAGCATTTCAGCAATGCAAGTGTGTGGGGATCCTGAAGGAAGAACAGGAATAGCCTACACCTAGGGATTAGGACAAGCTATAAATAATCACGCAGAAGCTTATGCACTTTTTTTAGGTCTTCTCCCCAATGTCATATCCTTGATAGTCATTAGTGATTCTAGTGTGGTTATTAAAATGATATTAGGGAAAAAAACTCTATTGGATAGTAGGCTTGCAATGATCATTGCTCGAGGCAAAAAGGAAGCAAGCATCCACTTCAAAATTTCATTTTACCATGTGTTGCATGTCCTCGACTTGGAATTTGATCTATGGGAAAAGAAAGCAACTTCTCTAGGCATAGGGGAACAAGAGAAAAATGAGAGGAGATCATGTTGTTATATCCCTTAAAGTCTTTAAGGCACGTAAAGGATATGTCAACCCTGCATTGATTCTCGCATTAATCCTCACTGAGCATATCGAACATCTTGCAAAGGGATGAGACTCAAAAGGACATTTTCCTATCACTCCAACATGTGAGATATTACCATAGTTCTGCCTCTTGAATGCGGTCTCAATGTTATCCATCAACATTGTGGGATAATGGCACATAGGTGCTTTGGAGTTTGTAACATCTACACTGTGGGTATTAGGGTGACCTTCGACCTCCACGTAAGACCTATCTCAACCTTTGGGTTGCCTTCCTAGAGTTTTGATTTTGTTACATAAGATTCGAGGGGCAATCAAAGGGAACTAGTCAACGTTTATGGTATAGTTTCTATGGTTTGGACTTTGTGTTTTGGTCTTGGTTTTAGCATCTTGAATTTAGCTTAGGGGAAGGTGCTCTTTGACCTTTTGTTTGCTTGTTTCCAACATTGTATTAGTTCCCATATTGTTTATTTTATTTGTGTGTTTATTGTTTGGAACAACATTTGATGGGAAAATTGTGGTGATATTTGGGCCAAGGGACGTAAGATGGGTTTCAATCTCTTGAGGAAGTACAAGGTGCTTATAATGCTTTTGTCAATTATGTGGGTTGGAGACTCTTTCTTTGGTATTGACCTTCTCAATCTTGTTTAGCTTGAAGGAATTTTGATTTGTTAACAATTATGGAAAACATAGACATATTGGAATTTAGAAGAACTTTGAGAAGACATGAGGAATATATCTAGTCAAATAGAAGCTCTATGTTCTCAGTGACATCAAAAGTTTATGAGAATCAACATCCTTGTGTTTCTTAGTGTGCAACCATTATGAATTTGTTAGTTCAACAAGATAGAGGATAAATATCTTGAAGCATAATGCAACATGTTAAGGAATTTGGCACTCAACCTTTGCAAAGGCACCCTATATTCAACGTCAAACCGTACGATAAATGTCAACATTGCAAAGGCAGAATTCAAGGAAGAGGAGATAGTTCATCAACTAAAGGAACCCATTGACACCGAGCAACAATACTCCCCCATGAGATGTTGGTCGAGAAGAGGCAAATAGTCATCATGTATTTCGTTAGATGTTATGTTTTTAATTTTTTTTAGACTATTGGGTGTTTTTGTAAAGCTTACTACCTTCAAAAAAAACATAGGATGTAATAATTATAGTATGTAGCAAACTCTATTGTGTTACATTTGAGAGGTTCTTATTTGTCATAGAACCAACAACATTTTTGTAAATTTGCACACATTTTTAATATAATATTCCCCTTTTTAATATAAGAAGCATTTCTGCATATTGGAGTTTTTCAATAAAATGAATATTAAAAATCAAATAAGGTTTATATTTGGAAGTGAAGAACTTTGTAATATTTCACCTTTAAAATTGATGGGATTGATATTATTGTTCAAATTTACTAAATGAAAGCTATGATTCCAAATTAGTAGATTTACAATATGTTTTACAATATGATCTCACATTTTCTTTCTTTATAAATATGTGTTTCCTCCTAAGAGATCACAAGTTCAAATCCAGAAGGAGTAGGGTATGTATACATTCCTAGACTTTAGCAATCAAAAAACTATGATAAAGGAATCCCTTATCCCACAAACATGACAGGGACAAGAACAATAATTTGAAGAGCTATGACAAATAAAATAATGAAAGGAAATAGCTCTGCATCTCACATGAATGTAATGCAACACCCCCTTTGTTTTATCTCTCTATTTTATTAGGAATCACTATGGTGTAAAAACGACCAATTTCTGAAAGTAGGAATAGTGGACAAAGGACGGACCACAACTTGTAAGCTTCTGGACCCAACAATGGAAAAAGGGAAAAAAAAAAAGTCATATGCTTAAATTGAACAGTCAATCATATCGTATTGCATGTGTTGTAGTGTGACCTCACAACAAGAATATGGTACCTAATAATTTTGTCTTAGATATTTTTTACATTTAATTATAATGCATTTTGATTTTAATGATGGTAGATATATGATTATAATGTGTTTAAAATAATTTAAAATGTATAGATTTAAATGTAAAAATAGTATAAAATTATTTTAAAAAAAGTTTTGATAATGTAAGATTTTATTTAACAATTTTATTATTAAAATAAATTAAATTCATAAATATATATATATATTTTATTGAAATTAATGTAAATTTATTTTAATTTATAATTTATAATTTATTATGAGTTGAAAGGGATCTGCAAATTTTTAAAACTACAGTTATGTCATTAAAATTTTTATTTAATATAGAAAAAGAGAGTTTTGATAATGTACAATTCAAATATTGAAATAATCCAAATTCATAATCATATATATGATGTTTGAAAGAAAAAAAAAATTGAAATTAATATAAATTAATCTTAATTTTTTATTTATTATGRGTTGGGATGGATTAAATCTTTTAATGTAGGAACTTTTAAAATTATTTACAACAATGTTGTTAAAACACTTACTCCAAGTAGTGTTTTTGGCTATGAAAACCACTTCAAAGGAATTGAATTTGAATGATTCTCTATTTAAAACCTTGACATATCATTTAAATTGAACAAGCATTTCAGCAATGCAAGTGTGTGGAGATCCTCTACTATCTTGAAGGAAGAACAGGAATAGCCTACACCTAGAGATTAGGACAAGCTACAAATAATCAAGCAGAAGTTTATGCACTTTTTTTAGGTCTTCTCCCCAATGTCATATCCTTGATAGTCATTAGTGATTCTAGTGTGGTTATTAAAGTGATGTTAGGGGAATAAACTCTATTGGATAGTAGGCTTGCAATGATCATTGCTCGAGGCAAAAAGGAAGCAAGCATCCACTTCAAAATTTCATTTTACCATGTGTTGTGTGTCCTCAACTTGGAATTTGATCTATGGGAAAAGAAAGCAATTTTTCTAGGCATAGGGGAACAAGAGAAAAATGAGAGGAGATCATGTTGTTATATCACGTAAAGGATATGTCAACCCTGCATTGATTCTCGCATTAATCCTCACTGAGCATATCGGACATCTTGCAAAGGGATGAGACTCAAAAGGACATTTTCCTATCATTCCAACATGTGAGATATTACCATAGTTATGCCTCTTGAATGCGGTCTCAATGTTATCCATCAACATTGTGGGATAATGGCACATAAGTGCTTTGGAGTTTGTAACATCTACACTGTGGGTATTAGGGTGACCTTCGACCTCCAGGTAAGACCTATCTCAACCTTTGGGTTGCCTTCCTGGAGTTTTGATTTTGTTACACAAGATTTGAGAGGCAATCAAAGGGAACTAGTCAATGTTTATGGTATAGTTTCTATGTTTTGGACTTTGTGTTTTGGTCTTGGTTTTAGCATCTTGAATTTAGCTTAGGGGAAGGTGCTCTTTGACCTTTGGTTCGCTTGTTTCCAACATTGTATTAGTTCCCATATTCTTTATTTTATTTGTGTGTTTATTGTTTGGAACAACATTGATGGGAAAATTGTGGTGATATTTGGGCCAAGGGACATAAGACGGGTTTCAATCTCTTGAGGAAGTACAAGGTGCTTATAACGCTTTTGTCAATTATGTGGGTTGGAGACTCTTTCTTTGGTATTGACCTTTTCAATCTTGTTTAGCTTGAAGGAATTTTGATTTGTTAACAATTATGGAAAACATAGACATATTGGAATTTAGAAGAACTTTGAGAAGACATGAGGAATATATCTAGTCAAATAGAAGCTTTATGTTCTCAGTGACATCAAAAGTTTATGAGAATCAACATCCTTGTGTTTCTTAGCATGCAACCATTATGAATTTGTTAGTTCAACAAGATAGAGGATAAATATCTTGAAGCATAATGCAACATGTTAAGGAACTTGGCACTCAACCTTTGCAAAGGCTCCCTATATTCAACGTCAAACMGTACGATATATGTCAACATTGCAAAGGCAGAATTCAAGGAAGAGGAGATAGTTCATCAACTAAAGGAACCCATTGACACCGAGCAACAATACTCCCCCATGAGATGTTGGTCGAGAAGAGGCAAATRGTCATCATGTATTTCGTTAGATGTTATGTTTTTAAATTTTTTTAGACTATTGGGTGTTTTGGTAAAGCTTACTACCTTCAAAAAAACATAGGATGTAATAATTATAGTATGTAGCAAACTCTATTGTGTTACATTTGAGAGGTTCCTATTTGTCATAGAACCTATGGAACAACATTTTTGTAAATTTGCACACATTTTTAATATAATACTCCCCTTTTTAATATAACAAGCATTTATGCATATTGGAGTTTTTCAATAAAATGAATATTAAAAATCAAATAAGGTTTATATTTGGAAGTGAAGAACTTTGTAATATTTTACCTTTAAAATTGATGGGATTGATATTATCGTTCAAATTTACTAAATGGAAGCTATGATTCCAAATTAGTAGATTTACAATATGTTTTACAATATGATCCCACATTTTCTTTCTTTATAAACATGTGTTTCCTCTTAAGAGGTCACAARTTCAAATYTAGAGGGAGTAGGGTATGTATACATTCCTARACTTTAGCAATCAAAAARCTATGAGAAGGGAATCCCTTGTCCCACAAACAATAGGTTCTCATATAACAATCATAATTTTATTAATGTAAACACATTCTCTTTCTTTATGAACATGTGTTTCACCCTAAGAGATCACAAGTTCAAATCCACAAAGAACAGGATATGTATACATTCCTAGACTTTAGAAATCAAAAAGCTATAAGAAGAGAATCCCTTATCCCACAAACAATAAATTTTCATATAACAATTATAAATTTACCTAATTTAATATATAGATAAAAATATTTTGTTTCTTTTCATTTATATATAATTTATTTTACTTTTAGTTATTTTCTTATAATATCTATTATTTTTATGTCTGAGAATAACTATAAAAACTATAAAAGCATAGTTTCTTGTATAGATATAATAACTAATTGATTATTGTGTAATTATATACCCTTAAAAAATTCGTTGTATAGATATAATAACTAATTGATTATTGTGTAATTATATACCTAAAAAAAATTTGTTGTATAGATATAATAACTAATTGATTATTGTGTAATTATATACCTTAAAATCGTCTTTAATTTAATATTTTTCAAATTAATTTTACTGATWTAACTTCGAATAAAAATCAATGTCAGAATGGACCGGAAAAAGCGGAGCACATCTAACCTGTGGTATTCAAATCACTCACCATCACCGACTGTATTACATAATGCAGTGGTATATCAATATGGTTACGGTAGATTGAGCTCCACATTAATAATTAAGCTGATCTACTCCACTTGCTATTGAAGGCCTCTTCTTCAGTCATGGTGCCTGTAGCAGCTTCTCTGGGATTCGGACAGATTTCTGATAATCTGTTGTGTTGTATGTGCATCCAGGTATGAAACAGAAATGTCTGCGGCCAACTCGCCGCCACTTATTTTTACATCATGTGCTCAGGATCTTCAATTAAAATGCATTCACGGAATGTATGTAGAGTTTGCAATTTCATTGATCTTGCATAGTTCTTACAATTTAATGAACATTACAGAGCGCTGAGGAATCATTCATTTTGGTTGTGTTGATATTAATAATGTCCAGCGCTTCTTGATTTTTCTATGTTTATTGAAATGCTGGCATAATCTTCAACTTTTTCTCCAGGGTTTCTCATCTCGTGCTCTGGCTGCTCAGATTTGTGCAGTCTTCGGCCATTAGATGTTCGCAAGTCCTTGCTTGCTGAGCAATATTTATTTTGCTGTGTAGTATTTGCAGGCGGGTTACTAGCCATGCCTTATATTTGAGAAAGAAAGTGATTTTATGATCGTCGGCCAGGCGCTCAATATCAAAAGAGTGAGCAAGAAAGATCGATCGATCATGGCGTTCTTGGCTCTGCTGGAAGTGGCGTCCATGCCGGTTCTGAGGATTCTGCTAATCAGCGGTCTGGGGGCCTTTCTTGCAACTTCCTACGTGGATGTTCTCACTGCGGATGTCCGTAAGCATGTTAATAAGGTTAGTATGAAAAGCTTTAATCCTTCCTGAGGTCACTAGTTCGATTTTTGGGGAGTTTGATTTCCCGTTCTGGATTCTTTAATTTGATGTTTGCTAATATTGGAATGAAATCTGTCAATGGACAGAGAATTTGCCCTTTTTTTTAATATTTGATGATGGATTTGGGTTGAATGTGGAATGAAATCTGTCTTGACAGAGAATTTGCCTTTTTTATATTTGATGATGGATTTAGGTTGAATGTGTGTGTTGTGGGTTGGTGGAGGTACAAGAGAAAATAAACAAGCTTTGTTTCCAGCCATAGCTTTCATTAACTATTATTGTTATTGGACTCTTTGCAATTTCAATATCATGTTTTGGAAAGAAGCTCAAACTTAATGAACCCTGTTATATTTTGGGTAAAAGTTAAATGTGGTTTATGAGGAATATGAAGTTATATATATTAAAAATTAATTATTAATTAAATTGAATTAGTGTGATTATGATCGAATATCATAATATATAATAAAAATAGAATACAGTTTTAAAAATAAAAAATAACCTATATTATAGTATATAATAATTTATTGATATTTTGTCAATTGAATTTAGTTTGAGTATGGAGAGGTTATTTCCTCTTATCTAAATTAATTTTCTCAAATAACATATTAAATTTTTAAATAAATAACTATTAAAAAAACTTTAAAAAAACTTTACCATCCTCTAAACGAGAAAAAATATTAAATAAATTTTCGAAACTCTATTTTAAAATAAATAATAATAATAATAATATTTTTTAATTGATATCAATGTTATAATTCTCCGACATAAATGTTGTACATAGGAGATGCACCCGTACTAACCAGCCATGATAAACAACTTTTATCAGCGTACCATGCTTTTGTGGGTACTCTCTAATTTATTGTTGTTACAACGTGTGGTCCTTTTTTATTTGCATAGAGATCTTTATGCTGGTTTTTATATTAATATTTATTTTACTTGAAAAGTATATCATCTTTATTATTTTTATATTAAAAATATGATAAAGTTTTGTTTGTTATGATTATTATACCTGTCGATAGGTAGGTATATAGGGATGAGTTTCTTATTGACTATATATTAATTTACCAAAAATTAATATGATTTTCTAATGTAACACTTAGATTTTTTTTATTTATTTCATTTATTATTTTTTTTTTTTCAAAATCTTATTGACTATTCAAACAAACCGGACGGCTGTTCATAAATGCGAACATACGACATACGGTGTCACTGCAGTCGATACAGTGCAGATCAAGCACTTGTCAGTGTCCTGCTGTCATTTGGCAGTCGATGGATGTCACTGCAGTCGACTCATGTTGAAAGATAACTTGCAGGACGTGATGCATGCCGAGGATGCCCAGAAGCCACCATACATAGCTTGAAAGATAGCTTCTTTAGTCAGGGACTGGGATGCATGCCGACTCCCGAGGATGCCCAGAAGCCGAGGAAACCTTGTGAAGGTCCGTGTGCGATGGTATTATCGGCCGGAGGAGTCTATAGGAAGTCGCCGCCAATTCCACGGTGGAACCCTTTACCCTGGTTTTATGGTCATTGCCGCTCTTCTTTACTGGACTCTCAGATTACTCAGCTTTGCAGTACACATAAGAAAAGTCTGTGTGTTGACGACACCGTTTTTTTGCGTCAAATACCACTCTGGTTTCATATTTTTCCGGTAAGGAGATTTGGGATTCCGGTGCCGGACTTGCAGCAGCGGCTTTGATTGCCAGTTGTCCCGGCTACATTTCTCGGTCCGTTGCTGGATCATACGATAACGAAGGGGTGGCGATCTTTGCCCTGCTTTTAACTTTCTACATGTTTGTGAAGGCTGTTAACACTGGATCCCTGGCCTGGTCGGTCGCCTCAGCTTTCGCTTACTTTTACATGGTGTCTGCGTGGGGAGGTTATATATTTATCATCAATTTAAGTCCTATCTATGTCGTGGTGCTTTCACATACAATTGTAGGTACATCCTGGGAATGCTCCTTGCGATGCAGATCCGGTTTGTAGGCTTTCAGCGTGTGCTGTCTGGCGAGCACATGGCTTCTATAGGAGTCTTCTTCTTGTTTATATTACGATGGATTTTTATTTTTAGTATAATATTATAATTTAATTTAAATATATTTTTTTGTGTGATAAATAATAAGGTAATGGAAGTTTATCTTTTTATGAATTAATAGTGGGCGAGTTATTTAAAGTGATGTAGGTTTTTTTAATAACACTGAACAGTCTGAATTGGAATAGTAATAATAATGAATATATTCATTGTCTAATTAAGTTATAATAGATTTTATTACTTTTAAAAAGATATATATAATTTATTTAATTGTTCTTAAATACATATTTCCATGTTTTTAAAAAGATATATATAATTTATTTAATTATTCTTAAATACATATTTCCATGTTTTTGGAGATTTTGGTGGTTGATTTATGTATGGATTTTGTCAACAATTTCATTGTTTAATTTTAATGATAATCATTTAAAATAAAAAAAGATCAGAACAATTAAACTACACCAATTTTATAATTATAAATAATAATATATATAATTTTAATTTTTTTTTAAAAAGCCAATATCCTTGAAGCTCTATCTTTTAAATAAACTGTACACCCAATTCTTGAGAACATTAGTTTTTTAAAAAATATTTATAATATTTCATGTAAAATATTAAAAAATATCGATACATTCCCTTCATTTGAGAAAATCTCTTACAAAATATTTAGGAAGCATTAATTGAATCGTGGGTAAGAAAAATGAGGTAGGAAGTACATTAATTGAATCGTCCGTAAGAAAATTACGTAGAATCATTTTAACGGAAATTCCTGTAAAAATTTAAAGTAATTCTGGTCACTTATGTTCTTCATTTGAAAAAATCTCTTTTGACAAAGTATTTAGGAAGTATATTTATTTATTGAATTGTGGGCAAGGAAAAAAAACAGGGGAATGATTTTAGGGGAAATTTAGGTAAAATTTAAAATATTTTTTGTTATATTTATTATAAATAATTTTATTTTATGTTTAAATTTTAATGTGTTATTTATGAGAATATTATTTTTATTTTTAAATTTTTTGTCATATATATTTTTTAATTTATTTATGGTATAAGGTAAAGATTAGATTATTGTTTTATTTTTAGCATTAGTTTTTTTCTACACAAAAATTAAAATTTAATTAAAGTTAAAAAAAATAAAAATATATAAAAAAATCACTCTTTTATTTTAAAATACATTTTTCTAACTTTTTATTAGTTTAAATCTCTTATTTTTATTATTGAACTAGAATTAAAAATAAAAATAAAAATAATGTAAAGTTTTTGTTACTTAGGGAATGCATAAAACTTTTATCATTTAAAGAAGGTTTTTGTAAAGCTATGAATGTGATTGCACTCCTTTTCCTTCTCCTATAGCCATGAAAGATGTATTGGATGGTTGTTCAACAATTTCATTGTTGTTATGGACATTGGATCTCAAAGACTTCGAGAGTTTCATAAGACTTGGTGGAGCAATCATCCATCACTACAACTATAAATTTGTGGCTTGCTATTTTGTATAAATTTGTGGCTTGCTATTTTGAAAAAGTACTTATTATTGAATGTAGCATTGATGATCAAGAGGATATATGTTTCTTTGTGTTTGACAGAGAGGCAAAAGGCATTTGCATTGAAAATTCTCTAATGAGTTTTTGATCAAGTTAATTTTATTATTTTAAAGTTGGCTATACTTCACATGGAAAACAAAATTGAATACCTAGTGTGGAGCACGGATACATGCCTCTTGCCTATCCATTTATGGTGAAG
This sequence comes from Picea mariana, assembly GCA_032191745.1. Taxonomy (NCBI): domain Eukaryota; kingdom Viridiplantae; phylum Streptophyta; class Pinopsida; order Pinales; family Pinaceae; genus Picea; species Picea mariana. The sequence continues at coordinate 32,492 of JASDQU010688734.1, forward strand.
ATGTTGGAAATATTAGATGCACCACTTGTGAGAGTTTCCTAATTGACAGTAGTTATGGGATCTTCATTCCACCATTCTCCTCTTCATAACATTATATAGAATTAATTATCATAACAACATACTAAAAGTGCATACATTATACATGGAAGCTTACACATTACATATATACATAGTGATCATATTTTTCACCTAGTATGATAGAGTTTCATCGTTGGATTTCAGAAATGGATATGGGTTGCCCCTTCTTAGGAATTATGACTAAAGCTCTGTACACTATAGGTCTTAGCCAAGAGACATGAGCATGCCACCACAAGGTTCTTTCCTATCCAATAATGGTGACTCTATAAGTATAACTTCCGCTTGGTTGAATGGGGCATTGTGTAACACATGCCCATCAACCCACCCTATAAACAACTATATCACTTTGTGCCTACCATTTTAAACAACTAGTATTATACTATATTATCAATCCTCTAATCTTAATAACATCATATTATTTTTAAAAGTGTTTGTTAAGGTTGCATAGACATACCAGTGAAGAGTGGCATTGTACTGGGCATTGTTATAAGATTTACCAACAATCGTTTCTCCATTGTGCACATAAATAGTTGGACTTGGTAGTTGATCGATTATAGTGATTATGTTATGTTGCTTCTATAGCTTGATAACCTGTGTCTATTTGATCCATCGATTAGGAAATCAATTACTTATCTTTGGTATAATACATGGACAAATATTAATTTTATTTTTTTTGTTTGCTAGTTTGTCTATGACCTACGGGACTAGCCTGTGGCTTGAGAAACCGCAACTCAGGGGAATCTAAGCCGTCAAAATCACCCAGGGATCGCACTCGGCCTGAGCCACACCAAACCTTAACATGGTTGGATCTTTTGTCCCCACGGGTTTCGAACCGATGACTTAACATCATGGACTACCTTAACAGCACACTCTGTTACCGACTGTCCTACACCTCAGGGACATGGACAAATATTAAATTCTTGGTTAAATGGATTTGATTTCAAATCGATGTAGATATCAATTCAAAATTTCAAGAAAGGGGTGAAATAATTAAGTAAACTTATGATGAATGTGTAGCACTATACATTTACACCTAAAACAATAGCCAGAATGGTGAAGAATATGAGCAATATCATAAACATCGCTAAACGTCTTGCCAACCTTAGAGTCATGTTAACTGACGATCCAAATCCTTTAAGGAAAGTTGTGTGCAAAGCAAAATTAATGCTTGCATCTTGTAGCATGTCAAACCTATAGTAGGTACAATTTCAACATTTAAAGAATGCATTTTATCATCTATGAACACTCAAGTGGATTTATAGAAACATAAACTTTCAAAATGTCAAATACAATTGTTACATACTATGGGAAGAATTAAGCTTAAAATATCGACATGTCAAAATAAATTGTTAATTCCAATAACAATAGGTTTCTACTATGTTTGAAAGTCAATCACAACATTGATTTTTCCTATATTTATCATTATTTACCATAACTAAATCTACACATTTATCATTATTTACCATAGCTAAATCTACACATTTAGGAAAATCTTCAAAGTTATCATAATGAAAATGCACAGGCATCTCACTTAACCAATTATCTTATGCATTTTCCTCACCATCCTAAAGGTTTGTTTGAAAACAAATCAAATAAATAATTATTATATATGATGGGTGGTTTTGAAGTTAATATAACTATGGTTCAAATTACAGTAAAGTGAGTGTTCTACAACGCCCTTATCCTAAAAGCATGAATTTTGGGGGTTTTCTAAAATAACACCCTTATCCTAAAAGCATGAATTTTGGGGATTTTCTAAAATAAGAATCTAAAAGGACTCACCACAATATAATTCATTTAAAAAAAATTATATAATTAAAAAAAAATGAATTTGATTTTTAATATTAAATGTTTGTAAGTCCCTTGGAATCTATTATCATGTCTTATACTAACCATAAAGGGCCCATAAATATTTGATCAATATTAGCTCTCGTCGGAATTACTACTAACGACCATCATAAATTACATCAAGTTGTCTTGTAAATATATAATCGTTTTTAATATGTGTGCTTACAATCATTATAAATCTTGGTAACCCTCATTGGTGTATAACTTTTACAATCGTCGAATGAGAGAAAGATGATAGAAGCTAACCAACAAACCTGAACAAATGATCTATCTAGTAAGGAAATTATTTAATTCAATTATTCTCTTATGGTAAAGTGATAATGATATGTTTGTTGTTGTCTAGTTTTGAAAAGCATTATATTCTTTTTTATTGGATAATGATATGTTTGTTGTTTTCCAATTTTGAAAAGCACTATATTCTTTTTATTTGATAATGATATGTTTGTTGTTTGCCAATGATATGTTTCTTGTTTTCCAATTTTGAAAAGCATTATATTCTTTTTATTTGATAATGATATAAAGTATTATAATTTTTTTCTCATTTAAAATTGAATTTGAGTGGAGTGGAACTATTCATTTGTTTCAATTTGTTAATTCAAAAAATAAAGATTAGTGTTTACTATTTTTTTTATTTTCATTTTTCAATTTTATTAAATCTAGAAAAATAAAATACATTTCAAGTTTTAATATAAATAAGATATATAATATTAATAAATAAAAATAAAAATAAAATACAATTTACAAAGTTAAATATGAAAATATTTATATTTTAATTTCTTTAAATTTATTGTATATTGATTTACTCCTCAATCCATCTCAAAAAATTATTAAACAAATGAAAACCTAATTTAAAATTAGAAAGAACCTAAGGGTTGTCTTGGTGGCTAGGTTTTCACCCTAGTTGCCTCTTTCTTTTGGCTTGCAAGCCTCCTTGAGACTCAATTCATGGTGGCTATGGTCATGTTTGCTTTTGTCTTTATGTGTGTTGGTGATTTTCCAAGCTTTCGATCACTCAAAGGGTTTTAGTGTTGCCTTTGGCTTGCCCAAGGTTGCACTATTTGGAGCCCATTTTTCTCGCAGGTTGTGGTGTTTCTCTTGTGTAGTTCCAATTGCCAAGAGTGTTGGATGTTGGTTATGGGAAGCTTTCCAAAAGGTGGAGGTGATTGGTTCTTCTCTCCTCTTATGCAATTTTTGCATTCAATGATGGTGGCTTTGGTTTTGCGATGGTTTGTCTTAGTGATGCTAGATGGTTTGTAGATCCTCCTTTGGGTCTTTGTTGGAGTTTTCTCCCCTATGGTGGTTTGTCGTGACTTTTGAGTCTAGGTGGTGGGGTTTAGGTTGGTGATTGGGAGCTTTGGCCTTGTTCGAATACTTTCCCTTTTTGTAGAATTTCAAGGGTTCTTCCCTCAAACATTTTTCATTTCTAATCTCTATGTCTAGTTCAGGGTTGGATTTATATTTATGGAATTTGATTGCTTTAGGTCATTCCTTTGCTTTAGTTTCTGGCAGTTTTCGATCTAGTTTTATGTGCAATCTTTTATTGGGTTCAGTCTTGGGAATTTCTCTTTGGAACCCTACATTTTTGAATTGTTTCTACTCTTTGCGGTGGTTTCTGATTCATTTGGTGTAAACACTTTGTCCCAAGTCACTCTCCCCTATGTGGTTAAGGGCACTCGAGATTATGAGTGAATTGCTTAGTAACAGTGAAGGAAAGTTTCTTTATGCACAATCTTCTAAAACCTTCCCGATGACACTATAGGTTGATGGCTTCATGGTGGCACTTGACGTTCTCCTCAGTCGTTTTTGTATTTGTATGTCTTGTTCTTCATTATATGCCCTTTTTGGTGCATTTGTTGTTTGGGATGTGTTGCTTGTGGTAGAAATACTCTCTTTTGGTTACAACATCCATAAACACATTGTTAAATATAATTTCATCATTTACTCTTGAAATAAAAGAAATTGCAACTTTTTTCTTATAAAAAAAGAGAAACAATTTACTTAATAATTTTTTTTTTTCAACCAATCATCTTATACACCTTTAAAAAAATAATAAACTTTCCTTTTCTTATATAAACTTTCATGTTTATCCCACTAATTACCACTTTCATGGCATTCATTGCTCTACTTAATGAGGTAATAGTTGTTAAAATGCATATTTATTATTTTTGAATAAAAATAAAAACTTTAACACAAAATAAAAAGTTATTAAACAAATGATAAAAATAAGGTTTTAAAAATTATAAAAGATCATTAGAAAAATTATCCAATTTTAAAATTTAAGAAAATTATATATATATATATATATATATATATATATATATATATATATATATATATATATATATATATAT
>JASDQU010688735.1:0-38909 GCA_032191745.1 Picea mariana
TCTTACATCCGCCTTATTCTATTTTATTGAAAGGTCTTATTAATATTGACCTTTATTACATCCGAATACATTGATCTACCTATGTGCGGGTTAGGACCTTAACACCCTGTAATATAGGTAGCTTGCAAACTCATATTAAAAATCCATTTTTTGGAAGGAGACAACATTCACTTTTCTCAGGCAAAAAGTCCTTGTGGGAGCTTGAATACATCACTTGTAGAGACATCACCAGAGTGACCAAAATCATGTGTAACATCTGCGAATTCACCTTCATTCATTTCCCTCATACAGAGACCCACCCATGGGGAACCTCACCCTCCACTAGTTCCTTACACAAATTACACCCTCATAGGCCAAGCCATCTTGCATTGGGGCACCCTTTTCTGTATTTATACACTCATCCCCAATTATTTATTTATTTGGCAATTATACAAAGCCTTTGTTTCTAGCATTTACATAGCTTTTTGTCGTTAGGTCTGGCGACCTTCTTCTTTCTGGAAAATTCAACCCATGTCGCTCTTGGTTGGGGCATCCATTATCTTCTACTCCTGTTAACATCATCCATAAACCCCAAGTATCCCATAGGCCACCTCCCTTTTCTCTCTAAGTTTGTTCACTTTGTCCTGCCTCTGGCACAACTTATCCCCTGTCTAGTTGTCCCCCTGACACTCGACCTAGTTGTACAGTTGTTGCCACTTCACATATATCCCCAACCAAGGGAAGTATTGAGTCTCCACTCATATTGACTTCATCCATGTACCTCCTTAGTCTCTAATCTCATCCCATAAATTTCCCGAAGCCCTTGGCTTCTTGGAGTTACGTCTCCCTTTTGTTGACATCCGCATAGTTTCTAGAAGGGCTACAATATCTTGACTCTCATTACCTTTACAATGAGGAGTCTCAGACGAAATAGGGAGAACCATCATTTCTCTCTGCTATCATTGACCCCCATAACATTTGACTTCAACACTTTTTCATGTTACGGTGGGTCTTACTTTGCGACTATTGCAGTTGTTTTTATATTTGTCGAAGACCTATGAAATTTGTTGGGCCATCAATACCCTCCAAATCCTTGGTACTTCCTACAAGTGTCATTGCTTACTTTTCAGAGTATTGTTCCTCATCCTAATTGTCCTATGCTCTTATCAACACACCCCCGAGGGCGCTACACTCATCTTCACCAACATACCACTTCAGCTACCATCTTACACATGTTTGGAGTTACATGACATGATCATGGGGCATGCTTGCCTCGTTTGTACACAATTTATTTTTCACACCTTGCACAAGTTTGGGTCCCACAGGTTCCCTTCTCCCTCCAATGGGTCACTCTTGATACTCTCACTATTTCTCTTTCTTACAATGGAACTCTTAGTAGAAGAAACATTGATGAATTTTGGCTATACGTATGCTCCTAACCACATCCATTAGGGGGCATCTGTTATCACTGAAATTTCGTCTGCAAATGGTTATAGGAATCCAACATCTTCAAACAACTATTAGTTCACCCATGGACCAAAAATGACAAAAAATCATTTCCAAAAGGTCCAAAACTATACAACCAGTTATAAAATTAGGATGCGCTATCAATATATAGGGAGCAAATGCACATGCGCCATCAAGAAACTCTGAAAAAGTGCATAGGCTCACGATGCACGAATGTGGATGCTAAAAGCCACGCACACCTGAGAACGATGCATTTCTAATGTTGGTCAGCCTCCCACCCACTTCTGGTTCAGCTTCCAAGTCACTTTGACATCCAAATCTTGGCTGAATCTGGTTGGGTGGCTAGTCAAATACCTAAAGATGCCCTAAACAACCCCTTGTTCACACTAAAAGATGGTTGCATAATACCTCAAAGTCGTGCTATAAAAAGAGGCCATGGGTGCACTACATCTTCAAGGAATTCATTTGTAAGGTTATTCTTCTCCTATTCTCTTGTGGAATCCTCTTTTCTCATCAAGAGAATACTAGCACCATTCCATTTGAGCTATTCACATCACCCTTTGATTGAATTAGCTTGGGATTCTTTCACCATTTCTTTCAAGTTTTTAAGTTGTAAGAAGAGCTCAATAGTGGGGGTCCAAGAGCCCTCCCTTGGAGGAAGAAGGGACCCAAAGTCTCCCTTTCTCCTTGGTGTTTTCTTTTCACTAATACAATTCTTTCCATTGGTGACATGAGTCTTGTTTGTTTCTTGTTCTTATGTCCTTATGCACTATGGTTTAATTGTTTTATCATTCCTGGTTTAATTCTTAGCTTAGTCTTTTATGATTTATTCTTCTAACCCTTTCCTCTACTGATTTCTTGCTTAGCTAACTCAACTATTCTTGTAAGCACCTCTGTTTTGTTCATTTAGGTGAAAAAAGAGGCACAACAAATTGGTGACTCCACTGGGGAAAGGTATCAATTTCCTACCCCATTTGGGTTATTTTAGCTCTTCTTTTTATTTAATTAACCTACAGGTACCATAACTGACCCAAGCTGACCTACAGGAAGACAAATTCAATGTTGAGTTGAAGGCATTTCACCCAGAATGTTCTTCATGACCGTTTGACAGTTGTGTGTGGGATTATCATCCCACGGTCGTGCATCGTGTGTACATGTGCCAAAATCACTGTATTACTTAGTGCCTTCTATGCACCTATTCCCATCAACCTCTTCTAGTTCGTGCAATGGTGCTCAAATTGCCTCTCTCTAGTCTTAGACCTGTGCACATGTGCAGAAAAATACACATTGTAAGCTTTTTATGATCTGTGGAGGGCCCATAGCCTTCTTAAATTTTGGGTCCCACAGGCTCCCTTCTCCCTCCAACGGATCACTCTTGATACTCTCACTATCACTCTTTCTTACAATGGAACTCTAAGTATAAGAAACATTGATGAATTTTGGCTATATGTATGCTCCTAAACACATCCATTAGGGGGCATATGTTATCACTAAAATTTCATCCGCAAATGGTTACAGGAATCCAACATCTTCAAACAGCTATTAGTTCACCCATGGACCAAAAATGACCAAAAATCATTTTCAAAAGGTCCAAAACTATACAAATAGTTATAAAATTAGGATGCGCTATGAATATACAAGGAGTGCATGCACATGCGCCATCAAGAAATGCAGGAAAAGCGCACAGGCACATGATGCACGACTGTGGATGCTAAAAGTTGTGCACACCTGAGAACGATGCATTTCTGATGTTGGTTGGCCTCCCACCCACTTCTGGTTCAGCTTCCAAGTCTCTTTAACATCCAAATCTCAGCTGAATCTAGTTGGGTGGCTGGTCAAATACCTAAAGATGCCCTAAACAACCCCTTGTTCACACTAAAAGCTGGTTGCATAATACCTCAAAGTTGTTCTATAAAAAGAGGCCATGGGTGCACTACATCTTTAAGGAATTCATTTGTAAGGTTATTCTGCTCCTATTCTCTTGTGGAATCCTATTTTCTCATCAAGAGAATACTAGCACCATTCCATTTGAGCTATTCACATCACCCTTTGAGTGAATTAGCTTGGGATTCTTTCACCATTTCTTTCAAGTTTTTAAGTTGTAAGAAGAGCTTAATCTTGGGGGTCCAAGAGCCCTCCCTTGGAGGAAGAAGGGACCCAAAGTCTCCCTTTCTCCTTTGTGTTTTCTTTTCACTAATACAATCCTTTCCATTGGTGACATGAGTCTTGTTTGTTTCTTGTTCTTATGTCCTTATGCACTATGGTTTAATTGTTTTGTCATTCCTAGTTTAATTCTTAGCTTAGTCTTTTTTGGTTTATTCTTCTAACCCTTTCCTTTACTGATTTCTTGCTTAGCTAACTCAGCTAATCTTGTAAGCACCTTTGTTTTTCTCATTTAGGTGACAAAAGAGGTGCAACAGATTGGCGACTCCACTGGGGAAAGGTATCAATTTCCTACCCCATTTGGGTTATTTTAGCTCTTCTTTTTGTTTAATTAACCTACAGGTACCATAACTGACCCAAGATGACCTACAGGAAGACAAATTCAACGCTGAGTTGAAGGAATTTCACCTGGAATGTTCTTCATGGCCATGTGATAGTTGTGTGCGGGTTTATCATCCCACAGTTGTGCATTGTGTGTACGTGCGCCAAAATCACTATATTACTCAGCGCCTTCTGCACACCTACGCCCATCAACCTCTTCTAGTTCATGCAATGGTTCTCAAATTGCCTCTGTCTAGACTAAGACCCATGCACATGTGCAGAAAAATACACATTGTAAGATTTTTATGATCTGTGGAGGGCCCATAGCCTTCTTAAAGTTGATTCCATGCATGTTGTAATATGCACTACACTTACATTCCCTCTCCATATAAAGGGATTAGTCAAAACACATCGGCACTTAGGGAAATCATAACTTTTCCTCCTTTTTGTCATGTTGCCACATGGATGGCTTGCTTTGACTAAAGTTAAGTTGGAATCATTTTACATCACATATAGAACTTGCATTGGGACCATAAATTGGATATCAATCATCAAGTATGCTTTTCTCTTGTGCTCCAAAGCAATATTGAGAATCATAAAGAGGTTGTGGGACAATTTCATCTCTCTTAGAAAGAAAAAATATTTAGGAGAGAACAATAGCCCCCTCAGGACTCCTCTTAGTTTATTTTTCAAAACACATCTTAAATATTGTAACGGGACCATACATGCCCACATGCTAGAAACATAGGATAGTTTTGAAAGTTACTTTCTTATATTAAATCACTAGGGTATTTTAAAGGTTTTGTAATGGGCCCATACATGCCCACATGTTCACAATCTAGGATAGTTTTAAATCTTTCTTAGATCAAATCACAATAGGGAGTTAGCCGAATAGTAAAGGACCCACATGTCCACATGCTAGTTTCCTAGGGACTTTAAAATTATGCAAGGTTGTACCAACGACATTTAGTTAATTAGGTAATCAAAGACTTGTAAGGACCAAGCGAAGTCCACATGTAGTAAGGTGACACATAATTTATTAAAACTTGGCACACTTTCACTTGTTCACACACAAGATCACCAATCACTCACATAGTTTTATCTAGAATTTTTGGAGGTCAAAGTAAGTTTCCTCCAACGGGATTCCGAAACACCCCACCCTTTTCTTGACAAAACTATCCACTAATTTCAACGAGGATGGTTAACACCCCCAATTTCTCACACACACACATCTAAAAAATTTCTAAAAAACTCACTAAGTTTTCCTCCACAAGAGGTGCCAAAAAATTTGTTTAGTCTAGGTAGGATCTCGAGGATAGGCATCCAAATAACTCCCCTTTATCTGGTTCTCACATTTTCAAAACAATAGAAGTTGTCAAATAGGGAACTTTAAATCCTCCAAGTCAAGTGTTCCTAACACCATAAGGCAAGGAGATACTCGTGAAGGCTTGAAGGTTGAGATCCNCGAAAATCTAAATGTTGCACTTTGACCGAGGTACCTAGTGACCAAATTTTAGGACATCTACCCAGGTGGAAATTGTGGGCTGCAATTGCACCTTGATCAGATTTTGTGTGGCTATTGAGAAATATCACTAGTTCTTTTGGGATATGCCCCCTCTATCCCTCATTATAAATTATTGCTTCATCCTTCACTAGTTTCTCTTCTGGTGGCTTTAGACCCCACTATTGAGTGCTATTGGAAGGTCTAGTGCTATTTGATAAGAAGGATGTTACGTCTTTTAGGACACAATCATTTGTTTTCTTTGTTCTCCCACGCGGACAAAATTCACCGATCCACATATATGCTTTTTTATCAAAACACTCCATGTATGATTCCCTTCTGATTACATATGTTTTTGAAATATATTATGAAGGTTCAAGAAATTGCAGCAAAGGCTCTTGTTTATTTATTTCTCTCACCACCATTTGCAGACATTCACTCAGCTAGTTGGACATCATAGGGGACCCACAGAACCCCCGATGTTCCAGATGATTTCTAAATCTCCCTCCTATTTTAGGAGGAGTTACTAGTCTTTCCAACTCATCGGTTCCCCCTTCTCACACCCCTATGAGTGCCACTGTCTTGGGATCAACATTACTTGGTTCCACCTTACTTGGGTCCACTTCCCCAGCCCAACCATCCACTCACTCTCCTTTACACAGAAGTGGGAGGCCAACTTCTTCTCAAGGGGGAAGTACAAACCCACCTAGCCCCCTCCAAGGGTCAGGTACTCAGACCACTCACACTATGGCTGGAATTAATCCTCTACCACCACCCCATATGCCATATTTGGCTTCCATCAATATATCGTATCTGACTAAACTCACTAATGATCCTATATTGCACAACCCCACATGGATTGCAATGCCTACCAAACTCCCTTCAGACATCCACAAGTTTGAAGGAAAAGCAAGAGACGATCCTGCCAACCATATCATGACCTTTCAACTATGGTGTTCTTCAAACAACATCATGGATGATTCCATCCAATTGAGGTTATTTCAACATACTCTCACTGGCCCATCAGCCAAATGGTATGTAGAAGAAAAATCTGGGTCCCACGTGACTTTTGAATCCTTGGCCAAAGCATTTTTTACCTTCTTTCAACTACCCATTCGTCACGACAATGGTCTTGAAATACTCTTAGACTTTAAACAAACTGCCTCCACACATATTGATGACCACATCCACAAATGGTGTCGGCGACGTAGTCTCTGCAAAGCTGATGCTACCCCCCAACAATGTCTCAATTGGTTCCTCAAATCACTTATTTCCCTCCTTGCCAAAGATGTGGTTGCCACCTTCCCCCAGTCGGAATAAGAAGCCATTAGCAAAACCCAACAGTTCAAACTCATTTACGCCCAGTCCAGATACTTATACATGGTACTCCCGGATGCCCCAAGACCCATGCCATTCATCCAAGACAAACTTGGGATGTCTCACTCAGCAAATGTATTGATTGGTAACACTACACACCACAACCCATAGCCTCAAAAACCACACATGTATGGCACACCCCAATATCCTCCAGCATATGGAGGAATCCCTTATTATCCTCCTCCTCCTTATCAACAACCATACCCTATTGCCCTGCCTCCACCCATAAGTGGACCCCTGTCGACACCCCCAATACACCCACCTATCCAATCAAGTGTTGGTACTCCCTCTACCTCAGCCTATAACCTAAGCACTAGTGAAATCACCACACCTTCCTATGTACCTTATGGATCATTGCCACAACATAATCTGTACTTTCCTTTTCTTGGCCCTCCACAGCCTGTGGCTCCACCACCAAGACACCCACACGCTGGAGTTAATTTCATTCAGCCCTCTCCCATTGAACAATATCAAAATTTTGAGCAGTTGAATATGGAAAATCCATCCCATCAATCGAACAACTCCAGAAAGAAAGGAAAAAACTGGAACAATAATAATCTTAGACCAGGAGGAAAACAGAACCAACCCCAGAAGAACCAACTTGCTGGGGGCAACCAAAACATAGGGAACCAAAACCCTCAATGGGGCAATAATAAACACCGACGGAAAAATAACAACAATCTTCAGACCAACTTCCCTTGTTCCCTTTGTGGTGATTTTAGTCACTATACTCACCATTGCACCCAAATCACCGACTTTAAATGGATGAAAGAATCTATAAGTGGACCACGTCCCCTGACACCACCTGCCCCCCAGTAGGCCCCACATCAATATGTGCAAGAACCACCCCTAGCCATCCTGCAAAACCCAATCCCGAACCAGGGAGTAATGAACACCCAAGAATACATGCAGCCTACCCTACCACAGATAGGACAATATCTGAATCTGGGCAATCCTGTCAATCGTACTATCCTCCTCACTAGTGAGGAAGAAGTTATTCTACAAACATGCAGTCGTCAATACAACGCAACTCCTAAGTCTTCTCCCACCACCTCGGACACACCCCCAATCGTAACTATGCCCCCTTTGATGACTCCTCTCCCTAATACTGACCCACCCCTTCGTATTCCTCACATCCCCTTATGAAGGAATGTTCATAACCCTCAGGCTAGGGAGGCTCATAATTACAGTTTGGTCAATGATTTGGAACAATCCCCTGCTTCTATGTCAGTCTTAGAAGTCCTTCAAACCTGTCCTACCCAACGAAATTCATTACTTTCTGGCCTAAGGGCAGTCGACCCTACAAATACTCGACTCATCACAATTGATCTCGATAGCAGAGAACCTTGCCTCCACTCTCTCATCGCTTTTCAAATGCCAGTTAAAATTTGGAACATTACAGTTTGCTATTGCATCATTGATGAGGGTGCATCCACATGCATTATGTCAAAATATGTATGGCAGAAACTTTGTTCCCCCGAACTCATACCATCTTCCATTACCTTAAGAGCCTATGATGGAAGACCCTCATTCCTCGAGGGACTCTTCCAAAATTTCCCCGTCGAGCTCGAGGACAAAACCGTTCTTATTGACATTGAGATTATCGATGCCCCGCTCGACTATAATATCTTGTTTGGTCATAGCTACATGTATGCTATGAAGGCCGTCGCCTCTTCTATGTTCTAAACCATGACGTTTCCCCATAATGGAAAAATCATTACCATCGATCAAGTATCACATTATGAGCCCAACCCTTCATCCAACATCGATAAAATCCTCCCTTTCATCCACACTAATCCTGATGCCTATCCACTCATCGAGATGGGCTTCGAGATTTTCAAAGACCCATCCTTATTAGGCACTTACCATGGTGCACCGCCGCTCATTTATCCTTCCAATCAGGTATGTGTCATCTCATCTAAGAGCATTGACATTGAGGACACCCTTCCTCCCAGTGAGGCTTCTCTTATATCTAACATCCCACTAGTCGCAGAGCTCCTCCCTCAAGAATCTCCTGAGAAATCATCAACTCCACCAGTTCATGATTTCACCTCACCCTAGGGCCATATCCCAGTTTGGGAAACAGTTCCCCAAGCCATTACTCAAATCCCCTTCTTCTACCCTCCATCGGGCATCCAAGATTTTGAAGTAGCTGCAATGCTTACCCTCCCCAATATGGTGCTCGCAATCCCAATATGATATCTACATCCACTTGCAATGGTTTCTCAACCATATCTCCCTCCTCAAACTGAAGGAGTTCTGATTAAGATTCCAATACCTACTCCCGAAGCAACACCCTCACCTCCTCTTTCTAATGCCACCGATACAGTTGGGAGCAAACGAAAGAAGAAAGAGCCCATCGCTCCTCTCCCTCCTCACATCCAAACTCCTTGTGCACTCTGGGAGAGAGACAAACACCCCGCCAACAAGTGACCATCTCTCCCCGAGTTATGTAATCTGTTTAGGACTGCGAACCAAATTCGCATGTGCCATCTATTTATAATATGGCCATTACACACACCATTGTCCAATGTTACCTCAATTTCAGTAGATGCTAATAGCCATACGCTAGAGTTTTCAGCAAGGACCCACCCCAACTCACATCACCGACATCCATTATGTCACAACCTTAGTCAATGAACGAATGAAATGTCCTTTCTCTTTATGCGAATCACTCGATCATTTCATATATCAATGTCCTATGATCATTGAATATAGGCGTCGCCAACTATCCCTTATTCAAAATCATACACCCTCTCCTCCAGTAGAACCAATGAATAACCTTACCCCATCACTTGCTATGGTTCATATATTTTCACCAGAACTTGAGGCACTCTCAATTCCACCATGGTTCTTGGATGACTTATACGAGGATTTACCCCCAAATCCATCCAATTCCCCCGTTCACTCTCAGAATATACGAATATGCTCTAGAATCTCCTCTCTAATAACTATAGCAACAGGTACAAATGAGGTGGCAATGTGGGCCCTACAACTATATATAGGCCCCTTTTGCCAAAACTTCTTTACTCCCTTCCGGGAGCTCCGAAAATCTGTTTTTCAATCTGTCTTCAGCCATGGGATCAGGATACCACTGCCTACACAACCATACTTCCCAGGTCACCATCCATCCCTAGCCCTTGGGGAGCCATTTTCTCATACCCCATTCAGGTATGCATGCTCATGTTCAAAATTATCAAATAACTATTTTATGTTTGTTATCCTCAGATATTGTTCATGTTGGGTATTTGGTTTTAATGTGTGCAGGTACTTGGCCCTCACAAATCCATGCATCCCCTGCAGGTATATGCTCAACACTAGCATGTAGTCATTCCCTTTTAATATCAACTACATCTTCTAGTTCCACCCTCCAAAATTTTCCTATAGGACACCCCCATCCAGCACTGCATTACTCTCACCTCTGCTGCATTTTCAGTACTGTCACCCGGTAGCACTCTTCCCCACATGAGTTGTCCCATTCTAAGTTCCCCTTGACCCTTCAACACTCATGCTTCTTTCACCCCCTAAGGATGGGAGTCCCAATAGCCTTACGCATGTTCAAGAATAAGCCACATACTTATTCTCCTCATATTTCTAGACTAACCCATGGACTCCTAGGATATTTCTTCACAATTCTCATTGGACTATACCCACATAGTATCATTAGCCCCCCATTTCATCCAACATCAGTTTGCCCATATGCAAATTCACCTTCATTCATTTCCCTCATACAGAGACCCACCCATGGGGGCCCTCACTCTCCACTAGTTCCTTACTCAACTTATGCCCTCATAGGCTAAGCCATCTTACACTGGGGCACCCATTTCTGTATTTATACACTCATCCCCAATTATTTATTTATTTGGCAATTGTACAAAGCCTTTGTTTCCATCATTTACATAGATTTTTGTCGTCACCTCTGGCGACCTTCTTCTTTTTGGAAAACGAAACCCATGTTGCTCTTGGTTGGGGCATCCATTATCTTCTACTCCTATTGACATCATCCATAAACCCTGAGTATCCCACAAGACACCTCCCTCTGCTCTTTGAGTTTGTTCACTTTGTCCCACCTCTGGCACAACTTATTCCCCATCTAGTTGTCCCCCTAACACTCGACCTAGTTGTAGGGTTGCTTCCACTTCACATATATCCCCAACCAAGGGAAGTCTTGAGTCTCTACCCATATTGACTTCATCCATGTACCTCCTCAGTCTTTGATCTCATCCAGTAAATTTCTTGAAGCCCTTGGCTTATTGGAGTCATATCTCCCTTTTGTCGACATCAACATAGTTTCCAGAAGGGTGACAATATCTTGACTCTCATTACCTTTACAATGAGGAGTCTCGGATGAAACAAGGAGAACCATTATTTCTCTCTACTGCCATTCACCCCCATAAAATTTGACTTCAACACTTTTTCATGTTACAGTGGGTCTTACTTTGCAACTATTGCAATTGTTTTTATATTTTTCGAAGACTTCTAAAATTTGTTGTGCCATCAATGCCTGCCAAATCCTTGATACTTCCTACAAGTGTCATTTCTTACTTTTCAGAGTATTGTTCCTCATCAGAATTGTCCTCTTCTCTTATCAACACACCCCCGAGGGAACTACACTCATCTTCACCAACATACCACTTCAACCACTATCTTACACATGTTTGGAGTTACATGACATGAGCATGGGGCATGCCCACCTCGTTTGTACATAATTTATTTTTTACACCTTGTGCAAGGTTGGGTCCCACAGTTTCCCTTCTCCCTCCAATGGGTCACTCTTGATACTCTCACTATCGCTCTTTCTTACAATGGCATTCTCAGTAAAAGAAACATTGATGAATTTTGGCTATACGTATGCTCCTAACCTCATCCATTAGGGGGCATCCATTATCACTGAAATTTCATCCACAAATGGTTACAGGAATCCAACATCTTCAAATAGCTATTAGTTCACCTATGGACCAAAAATGACCAAAAAGCATTTCCAAAAGGTCCAAAACTATACAACCAGTTATAAAATCAGGATGTGTTATGACTATACAAGGAGCGCGTGCACATGCGCCATCAAGAAACGCAGGAAAAGCACACATGTGCACGATGCGTGACTGTGGACGCTGAAAGCTATGCACACTTGAGAATGATGCATTTATGATGTTGGTTGACCTCCCACTCACTTTTGGTTCAGCTTCCAAGTTGATTTGACATCCAAATCTTGGCTGAATCCGACTAGGTGGCTGGTCAAAGACCTAAAGATGCCCTAAACAACCCCTTGTTCACACTAAAAGCTGGTTGCATAACACCTCAAAGTTTTTCTATAAAAAGAGGCCATGGGTGCACTACATCTTCAAGGAATTCATTTGTAAGGTTATGCTGCTGCTATACTCTTGGGGAATCCTCTTTTCTCATCAAGAGCATACTAGCACCATTCCATTTGAGTTATTCACATCACCCTTTGAGTGAATTAGCTTGGGATTTTTTCACCATTTCTTTCAAGTTTTTAAGTTGTAAGAAGAGCTCAATATTGGGTGTCCAAGAGCCCTCCCTTGGAGGAAGAAGGGACCCAAAATCTCCCTTTCTCCTTGGTGTTTTCTTTTCACTAATACAATTCTTTCCATTGGTGACATGAGTCTTGTTTGTTTCTTGTTCTTATTTCCTTATGCACTATAGTTTAATTGTTTTATCATTCCTAGTTTAATTCTTATCTTAGTCTTTTATGCTTTATTCTTCTAACCCTTTCCTTTACTGCTATCTTTCTTAGCTAACCCAACTAATCTTGTAAGCACCTTTGTTTTTCTCATTTAGGTGACAAAAGAGGTGCACCAGATTGGTGACTCCACTGAGGAAAGGTATTAATTTCTTACCTATAGCTCTACTTTTTGTTTAATTAACCTCTAGGTACCATAACTAGCCCAAGCTAACCTACAGGAAGCCAAATTCAAAGCTGAGTTGAAGAAATTTCACCCAGAATTTTCTTCACGGCTGTGTGATAGTTGTGCATGGGTTTATCAACCCATAGCCATGCATCGTGCACACATGTGCCCATCAACCTCTTCTAGTTCGCGCATTAGCACTCAAAGCACCTCTGAGACCGGTGCACATGTGCAGAAAATACTTATTGTAATCTTTTTATGATCTATGGAGGGCCCATATCCTTCTTAAAGTTGATTCCATGCATGTTGTAATCTGAAATACACTTACATTCCCTCTCCATATAAAGGGATTATTCAAAACACATAGGCACTTAGGGGTAAAATCATAACTTTTCCTCCTTTTTGTCATTTTTCCACATGGATGGCTTGCTTTGACTAAAGTTAAGTTGGAATCATTTTATATCACATATAGAACTTGCAATGGGACCAAAAATTGGATATCAATCGTTGAGTATGCTCTTCTCTCGCGCTCCAAAGTGATCTTGAGAATCAGAAAGAGGTTGTGGGACAATTTCATCTCCCTTAAAAAGACAAAATATTTCGGAGAGAACAATATCCCCCTCATGACTCCTCTTAGTTTATTTTTCAAAACACATCTTAAAGATTGTAACGGGCCTATACATGCCCATATGCTACAAAGATAAGATACTATTGAAAGTTACTTTCTTAGATTAAATCACTAGGGAATTTTAAAGGTTTTGTAACAGGCCCATAGATGCCCACATGTTCACAATCTAGGATAGTTTCAAATCTTTCTTAGATCAAATCACAATATGGAGTTAAAGGAATAGTAAAGGACCCACATGTACACATGCTAGTTTCCTAGGGACTTTAAAATTCCGTAAGGTTGTACCAACGACATTTAGTTAATTAAGTAATCAAAGACTTGCAATGACCAAGTGAATTCCACATGCAATAAGGTGACACCTAATTTATTAAAACTTGGCACACTTTCACTTGTTCACACACAAGATCACCAATCACTCACATAGTTTTATCTAGATGTTGTGGAGGTCAAAGTAAGTTTCCTCCAACAAGATTTCGAAACACCCCAACGTTTTATTGACAAAACTATCCACTCCCATTTAATTTCAACAAGGTTGGTTCACACCCCCAATCTCTCACACAAACACATCTAAATTTTTTCTAAAAAAATCACTAATTTTTCCTCAACAGGAGTTTCCAAAAGAATTTTTTAGTCTAGGTAGGATCTCAGGGATAGGCATCCAAATAACTCCCTGTTATCTGGTACTCATATTTTCAAAACAATAGAAGTTGTAAAATAGGGAATTTTAAATCCTCCAAGTCAAGTGTTCCTAACACCATAAGGTAGGGAGATACCCATGAAGGCTTGAAGGATGAGGTCTAGTTGTTCTGTGTGTCCCCCCTTGAGGCACCCACCTCTTGGACAGGATCTAGCCCGTGACCGATTTCTTAGGCTGAAAATCTAAATGCTGCACTTTGACCAAGGTACCTAGTGACCAAATTTTAGGACATCTACCCAGGTGGAAATTGTGGGCTGCAATTGCACCTTGATTAGATTTTGTACGGATATTGGGAAATATTGCCAGTTCTTTTGGGATATGCCCCCTCTACCCCTAATTATAACTGATTTCTTCATCCTTCACTAGTTTCTCTTCTGGTGGCTTCAGACCCCACTGTCGAGTGCTATTGGAAGGTCTAGTGCTATTTGATAAGAAGGACATTACGTCTTTTAGGACAAGAGCATTTGTTTTCTTTTTTCTCCCACACAGACAAAATTCACCTATCCACATATATGATTTTTTATCAAAACACTCTATGTATGATGCCCTTCTGGTTACATCTGATTTGGAAATATATTATGAAGCATCAAGAAATTGCAGCAAAGGATCTTGTTTATTTATTGATCTCACCACCATTCACACACATTCACTCATCTAGTTGGACATCATAGGGGACCCACAGAACCCCTGAAGTTTCAGACGCTTGCTAAATCTCCCTCCTATTCTAGGAGGAGTTACTAGTCTTGCCAACTCATCGTCTCCCCCTTCTCACACCCCTGTGAGTGCCACTGTCTTGGGATCATCATTGCTTGGTTTCACCTTGCTTGGGTCCACTTCCCAAGGCCAACCATCCACTCACTCTCCTTTACACGGAAGCAGTAGGCCAACATCTTCTCAAGGGGAAAGTACAAACCCACCTAGCCCCCTCCAAGGGTTAGGTACTCATACCACTCAGACTATGGCTAGAATTAATCCTCTGCCACCACCCCATATACCATATTTGGCTTCCCTCAATATACCAGATCTAACTAAACTCACTAATGATCCTATATTGCACAACCCCACATGGCCTGCAATGCCTACCAAACTCCCTTTAGACATCCCCAAGTTTGAAGGAAAAGCAGGAGACGATCCTACCAACCATATCATGACCTTTCACCTATGGTGTTCTTCAAACCGCATCATGGACGATTATGTCTGATTAAGTTTATTTCAATCTACACTCACTGGCCCATCATCCAAATGGTATGTAGAAGAAAAATCTGGGTCCCACGTGACTTTTGAATCCTTGGCCAAAGCATTTTTGACCTTCTTTCAACTAACCATTCATCACGACAATGGCCTTGAACTACTCTCATAATTCAAACAAACCGCCTCCACACATATTGTTGATCACATCCACAAATGGCGTTGGTGGCATAGTCTCTGCAAAGATGATGCTACCCCTCAACAATGTTACAATTAGTTCCTCAAATCACTTGTTTCCCTCCTTGCCAAAGATGTGGCCGCCACCTTCCCCTAGTCGGAAGAATAAGGCATTAGCAAAACCCAACAGTTTGAACTCATTTACTCCTAGTCCAGATACTTATACATAGTACTCTCGGACACCCCAAGACCCATGCCATTCGGTCAAGACAAACCTGGGATGTCTCACTCTGTAGATGGATTGATTGGTAACACTACACACCACAACCCATAGCCTAAACAACCACCCATGTATGGCACACCCCAATATCCTCCGGTATATGGAGGAATCCCTTATTATCCTCCTGCTTCTTATCAACAATCATACCCTGTTGCCCTACCTCCACCCATAAGTGGACCCCCGTCAGAACCCCCAATACACCCACCTATCCAACCAAGTGTTGGTACTCCCTCTACGTCAGTCTATACCCTAGGCATAAGTGAAAGCACCAGGCCTTCCTATGTACCTTATGGATCATTGACACAACATAATCCATACTTTCCTTTTCCTGGCCCTCCACAGCCTCTGGCTCCACAACCAGGACACCCACACACTAGGGTTAATTTCGTTCAGCCCTCTCCCATTCAGAAATATCAAAATTTTGAGCAGCTGAATATGGAAAATCCATCCCATCAATCGAGCAACACCAGAAAGAAAGGAAAAAACCGGAACAATAATAATCCTAGACCAGGAGGAAACCAGAACCAACCCCAGAAGAACCAACCTGCTACGGGAA
The DNA here is from genome assembly GCA_032191745.1 of Picea mariana. Lineage (NCBI taxonomy): Eukaryota > Viridiplantae > Streptophyta > Pinopsida > Pinales > Pinaceae > Picea > Picea mariana. The sequence continues at coordinate 16,202 of JASDQU010688735.1, forward strand.
ACCAAAACACATGGAACCAAAACCCTCAAGGGGGAAATAATAANCCAACTTCCCTTGTGCCCTTTGTGTTGAGTTTGGTCACTATACTCACCATTGCACCCAAATCGTTGACTTTAAATGGATGAAAGAATCTGTAAGTGAACCACGTCCCTCGATACTACCTGCCCCCCAGCAAGCCCCAAAGTAATATGTGCAGCAACCACCCCTAGCCATGCTGCAAAACCCCATCCTGCACCAGGGAGTAATGAACACCCAACAAGACATGTAGCCTACCCTACCACAGATAGGACAATATCCCAATCTAGGCAATCCTGTCGATCGTACTATCCTCCTCACTAGTGAGGAAGAAGTTCCTCTACAAATACACAGTCCTCAATACAACGCAACTCCTGAGTTTTCTCCCACCACCTCGAACACACCCCCAGTCATAACTGGGCCCCCTTTGATGACTCCTCACCCTAATACTGACCCACCCCTTCATATTCCACACATCCCCTTACATAGGAATGTCCACAACCCTCAGGCTAGGGCAGATCATAATTACAGTTTGGTCGATGATTTGGTACAATCTCTTGCTGCTATGTCAGTCTTAGAAGTCCTTCAAACTTTTCCTACCCAACGAAAGTCCTTACTTTCCACCCTAGGGGCAATCAACCCTATGGATACCCGACTCATCACATTTGATCTTGATAGCAAAGAACCTCGCCTCCCCACTCTCATCGCTTTTCAAATCCCAGTTAAAATCCAGAACATTACAATTCACCATTGCATCATTGATGAGGGTGCATCCACATGCATTATGTCAAAATCTGTATGGTAGAAACTTGGTTCCCCTGAGCTTATACCATCTTCCATTACATTAAGATCCTACGATGGACAGGGATGATTTTAAGGATGGAAATTTATTTTAAAATGTAGAAACCTTGGAAAATATTACTACTGCTTCATATGCCAACTATAAATGATTGGCGATATTTTTGTAAAAATATTCAAATTTCTAAGGATTTTATATAGTTTTTATAAAATTTTGGTGATTTTAAAGGTAAAATAATTTTATCCAATAGAATTTGGGCGAATCATTTTTAAAATAGCGAATATCGTTTTTGGAAAAAACATGGAAAATTAGCCCATGAGCGAAATTTAGCCCCTAAAATCATCCCTCAAGGGACTCTTTCAAAAATGTCCTTGTCGAGCTCGAGGGAAAAACCGTTCTTATTGACATTGAGATTATCGATGCCCCACTCAACTACAATATCGTGTTTGGTTGTAGCTACATGTATGCTATGAAGTTCGTCGCCTCTTCTGTGTTCCAAACCATGATGTTTCCCCATAATGGAAAAATCATTACCATCGATCAAGTATCACATTATGATCCCAACCCTTCATCCAACATCGATAACATCCTCCCTTTCATCCACACTAATCCCGATGCCTATCCACTCATCGATATGGGCCTCAAGATTTTCAAAGACCCATCCTTATTAGGCACTTATGATGGTGCACCACTGCTCGTTTATCCTTCCAATTAGGTATGTGTCATCTCATCCAAGAGCAATGACATTGATGATACCCTTCCTCTTAGTGAGGCTTCTCTTATATCTAACATCCCACTAGTCATAGAGCTCCTCCCTCAAGAATCTCCTGAGAAAAATTCAACTCCACCAGTTCACGATCTCACCTCACCGCAGGGCCATATCCCAGTTTGGAAAACAGTGTCCCAAGCCATTACTCAAATACCCTTCTTCTACCCCCCACCAGGCATCCAAGATTTTCATGTAGCTGCAATGCTTACCCTCCCCAATATGGTTCTCACAATCCCAGTATGGTATCTATGTCCACCAACAATGGTTCCTCAACCATCTCTCCCTCCTCAAACTGAAGGAGTTTCAATGCAGATTCCAATACCTACTCCCGAAGCAACACCCTCACCCCCTCTTGCTAATGCCACCGCTACAGCTGGGGGTAGACGAAAGAAGAAAGATCCCATAGCTCCTCTCCCTCCTTGCATCCAACCTCCTTGTGAACTCTGTGAGAGAGATTGACACCCCACCAACACATGCCCATCTCTCCCCGAGTTACGTAATCTCATTCAAATCCGTCGAGCACCACCATCGCGCATCGCTTCCTCCAGTATTTCTGCCATCTCCTAGAACACAAGTAACAAAGGATTGTGGACCAAATTCAAATGTGTCATCTGTTTAGAATATGTCCATTACACACACCATTGTCCAGCGGTACCTCAATTCTGGTAGACGCTAATAGCCATACGCCAAAGTTTTCAGCAAGGACCCACCCCAACTCACATCATTGACATCCATTATGTCACGACCTTAGTCAATGAACAGATAAGATGTCCTTTCTCTTTATGCGAATCACTCGATCATTTCACATATCAATTTCCTATGATCATTGAATATAGGTGTCACCAACTGGCCCTTATTCAAAATCATACACCCTCTCCTCCAGCAGAACCAATGAATACCCTTACCCCATCACTTGTTATGGTTCATATCTTTTCACCAGAACCTGAGGCACTCCCTACTCCCCCATGGTTCTTGGATGACTTATATGAGGATTTACCCCCAAATCCCCCCAATTCCCCCGTTCACTCCCGAAATATCTGAATCTGCTCTGGAATATCCTCTCCAATCACTATAGCAACAGGTACAAATGGGGTGGCAATGTGGGCCCTACAGCTATATATAGGCCCTTTTTACCAAATCTTCCATACTCCCTTCCTGGAGCTCTAGACATCCATTTTTCGATCTGTCTTTAGCTATGGGATCAGGATCCCACTGCCTACACAACCATACTTCCCAGGTCACCATCCATCCTCGACCCCCGGGGAACCATTTTTTCATACCCCATTCAGGTACGCATGCTCATGTTCAAAATTATCAAATAATTGTTTTATGTTCATTATCTTCAAATATTATTCACGTCGGGTATTTGGTTTTAATGTGTGCAGGTACTTGGCCCTCACAAATCCATGTAGCCCCTACAGATATATACTTGACACTATCATGTAGTCATTCCCTTTGAATATCAATTTCATCTTCTAGTTCCACCTTCCGACATTTGCCTATAGGACACCCCCATCTAGCTCTACAATACTCTCACCTCTACTGCATTTTTAGTACTGTCACCTGGTAGCACTCTTCCCCACATGAGTTATCCCATTCTAAGTTCCCCTTGAACCTTCGACACTCATGCTGCTTTCACCCCCTAGGGATGGGAGTCCCAATAGTATTACACATGTTCGAGAATAAGCCACATACTTCTTCTCCTCATATTGCTAGTCTGACCCATGGAATCCTAGGATATTTTTTCACAATTCTCATTGGACTACACCCCCGCAGTATCATTATCCCCCCATTTCATCCAACATTAGTTTTCCCATCTACGAATTCAACTTCATTCATTTCCCTCATATAGAGACCCACCCATGGGGCCCCTCACTCTCCACCAGTTCCTTACACAACTTACGCCCTCATAGACCAAGCCATGTTTCACTTGGGCACCCATTTCTGTATTTATACACTCATCCCCAATTATTTATTTATTTGGCAACTGTACACAACCTTTGTTTCTAGCATTTACATAGCCTTTTGTCGTCACCTCTAGCGACCTTCTTCTTTTTGGAAAACGCAACCCATGTCGCTCTTGGTTGGGGTATCCATTATCTTCTACTTCTATTGACATCATCCATAAACCTCGAGTATCCCACAGGCCACCTCCCTCTGCTCTCTAAGTTTGTTCACTTTGTCCCGCTTCTGGCACAACTTATCCCCCGTCTAGTTGTCCCCTAACACTCGACCTAGTTGTACTATTGCTTCCACTTCACATATATCCCCAACCAAGGGAAGTCTTGAGTCTTCACCCATATTGACTTCGTCCATGTACCTCCTCAGTCTCTGATCTCCTCTAGTAAATTTCTCGAAGCCCTTGGCTTCTTGGAGTCACGTCTCCCTTTTGTTGACATCATCACAAATTCTAGAAGGGTGACAATATCTTGACTCTCATTACCTTTACAATGAGGAGTCTCAGAGGGAACAGGGAGAACCATCATTTCTCTCTATTCTCATTGACCCCTATAACATTCGAATTCAACACTTTTTCATGTTACGGTGGGTCTTGCTTTGTGACTATTGCAGTTGTTTTTATATTTTTCGAAGACCTCTGAAATTTGTTGGGCCATCAATGCCCGCCAAATCCTTGATACTTCCTACAAGTGTCATTGCTTACTTTTTAGAGTATTGTTCCTCATCAAAATTGTCCTCTGCTCTCTTATCAACACACCCCCGATGGCGCTGCACTCATCTTCACCAACATAGCACTTCAGCTACTGTCTTACACATGTTTGGAGTTACATGGCACGAGCATGGGGCATGCCTGCCTCATTTGTAAAAAAAATATTTTTCACACCTTGCGCAAGGTTGGGTCCCATAGGTTCCCTTCTCCCTCCAATGGGTTGCTCTTGATACTCTCACTATTGCTCTTTATTACAATAGAACTCTCAGTAGAAGAAACATTGATGAATTTTGGCTATATGTATGCTCTTAACCTCATCCGTTAAGGGGCATCTGTTATCACTGAAATTTCATCCGCAAATGGTTACAGGAATCCAACATCTTTAAATAGCTATTAGTTCATCCATGGACCAAAAAAGACCAAAAATCATTTTCAAAAGGTCCAAAACTATACAACCAGTTATAAAATCAGGATGTGTTATGACTATACATGAGCACGCGCACATGCGCCATCAAGAAACATAGGAAAAATGCACATGCATACAATGCGCGACTATGGATGCTAGAAACCGTGCACACTTGAGAACGACACATTTATGATGTTGGTCGACCTCCCACCCACTTCTGGTTCAACTTCGAAGTCAATTTGACATCCAAATCTCAGCTGAATCCAGCTAGGTGGTTGGTCAAAGACCTAAAGGTGCCCTAAACAGCCCCTTGTTCACACTAAAATCTGGTTGCATAATACCTCAAAGTTGTGCTATAAAAAGAGGCCATGGGTGCACTACATCTTCAAGGAATTCATTTGTAAGGTTATTATATTACTATTCTCTTGGGGAATCCTCTTTTATCATCAAGAGAATACTAGAATCATTCCATTTGAGCTATTCACATCACCCTTTGAGTGAATTAGCTTGGGATTCTTTCACCATTTCTTTCAAGTTTTTAAGTTGTAAGAAGAGCTCAATCTTGGGGGTCCAAGAGCCCTCCCTTAGAGGAAGAAGGGACCCAAAGTCTCCCTTTCTCCTTGGTGTTTTATTTTAACTAATACAATCCTTTCCATTGGTGACATGAGTCTTGTTTGTTTCTTGTTCTTATGTCCTTATGCACTATATTTTAATTTTTTTATCATTCCTATTTTAATTCTTAGCTTAGTCTTTTATGCTTTATTCTTCTAACCCTTTCCTTTACTGTTGTCTTGCTTAGCTAACCCAACTAAGCTTGTAAGCACCTTTTTTTTTCTCATTTAGGGGACAAAAGAGGTGCAACACCATTGTTATAAGAAAACTCTACCAAGTGTAGGTAGTCTTCCCATTTTTATGGTTTATCCATCACATGCATCCTCAGCATATACTCAATCACCTGATTCACCCTCTCTGTTTGTCCATCTGTTTCTGGATGATAAGCTCTACTAAAATTCAAATTTGTTCCAAATCCATTAAATAATCCCTTCCAAAATTTTGAGGTAAATTTTGGATCTCCGTCAGACACAATTGTCTTGGGTATGCCATGTAATCTAGCAATATCCCTCATATAAACATCAACAATGTTTGTTTCTTTGTGAGTGAGCTTAACTGGAATAAAATGGGCAGCTTTAGTAAGCTTATCCACCACTACCATGATAGAATCATGTTTCTTGTTTGTTCTGGGCAGTTTGGTAATGAAATCCATGGTTACAACTTCCCATTTCCACTCAGGAATGGGTAATGGTTGTATCAAACCAGCTGGGTGTCTATGCTCAGCCTTTACTTTTTGACATTCCAAACATCTGGCAATAAAATCAACAACCTCTTTCTTCATGCTTGGCCAATAATATTGGCTCTTGACAGCTGGAATAGTTTTCTGATATCCTGGGTGACCAGCATAAGGTACATTATGCATTTCTCTCAATATCATATTTTTCAATTCTTGAGAATTTGGTACATAAATTATGACCCTGTACATAATAATTTCATCCTTATCTAGCTTGTATTCTTCAATTTTCTGCTGCAAATTACCTTGCTGTAACTTTGCCATTAATTCCTTGTAATGCAAATCTAATTTGGCAGCCTCTATGATTCTGTGTTTCAAATCTGATTGATACATGCTAATGGTTGTAGTATGCATTTCATGCACTCTTCTGCTAAGTGCATCAACCACTTTGTTCTCTTTCCCCTTGATGTCCTTTATATCAAAGTCATATTCACTTAGAAATTCTAACCATCTGCTTTGCCTAGCATTTAAAGTTGGCTGATCAAACAAATATTTGATACCATTGTGGTCTGTCTTCATCTCAAACCTTTTACCCATGAAGTAGTGTCTCCATTTCCTCAAGGCATGTACTATGGCTACCAACTCCAAATCATGAGTGGCATAGTTTCTTTCATGCTCCTTCAGCTTCCTTGATTCGTAACATATAACGAACCCATTTTGACTGAGGACTCCACCAAGTCCCTCTTTACATGCATATGTTCATACAATGAAGTCTTCATTTAGGTCTTCTATCCTTAATATTGGAGCACTTGTTAATAATTGTTTCAAGTGTTGGAAATTCTTTTCACAATCCAATGTCCACTGAAACTTCACACCCTTTCTTTGAAAGGAAGTGATTGGGTGTGAAATCTTTGAAAATCCTTCTATAAATCTCCTATAGTATCCTGCAAGGCCCATGAATGATCTCACCTCTGTCACATTCATTGGCACTACCCATTCTCTAATGGCTTCTATCTTTTTAGGATCCACTATTATCCCATCCTTTGAAATGATATGACCCAAATAGTGAATTTGCTTCTGATAAAATGAGCACTTGCTCAATTTGGCATACAATTGACGCTACCTTAATACTAGCAAAAACATCCTCAAATGATGTTCATGCTCTTCCTTTGACTTTGAATATATGAGAATATCATCCAAAAAGACAATGAAAAACTTGTCTAAATATTCTCGGAAAACACCATTCATTAAGCACATGAAAACAATTGGTGCATTTGACAACCCAAATGGCACCACTCTGAACTCATAATGACCATACCTTGTCCTGAAAGCAGTCTTGCTAATATCTTTTTCTTTAATCCTTACCTGATGGTATCCTGACCTGAGACCTATCTTTGAAAACATCTTTGCATCCTTCAATCGATCAAAAAGATCATCAATCCTTGGCAGAGGATACTTGTTCTTAACATTCACTTTATTCAACTGTCTGAAATCAATACACAATCTTAATTTTCCATCTTTCTTCTTCACGAACAAGACTAGGGAATGCCAAGGTGACACACTTGGGCATATATACCCCTTCTTCATAAGCTCTTCAAGTTGCATTTCCAACTCCTTCAGCACTGGTGTACTCATTCTGTAAGGAGTCTTTGACACTAGAGCTGCCCCAGGCATTAGATTTATAGAGAAATCAATGTCCCTCCTCGGGGGTAGTCCTGGTACCTCCTTGAAAACATCTTCAAAATATTCTAGGACTGCATAATCTTCCAAATATGGCACCTTATCTTTAGGTGTCTCCTCCATATGAGCTGCAAATATTTGACACCCTTTTCTGTAACATTTCTTCAGTTGCAATGCTGAAATCTCTCTCATGGCTACTAACCTAGGAATTCCATGCACTTTCCTTAGTTTCCCTTCCTCATCCAAGCAAGTAAATTATTTGTTATGACAATCTAGGAGAGCATGATGTTGGTCCAACCAATCCATCTTAATTAGACAGACATAAGAACCTAAAGGAAAGATGTTCAAATATTCCTTAGTGTTCAATCATTTCATGTCCATAAGACATGACTTAACCATCTCATTAAATTTTCTTTTGGTTCTTGTAGCCAGCCGCACCAACCAAGATTTCCCATGCTTTATTCTTGGCAAATGAAAATTTTCCACCATCTTAGGATCTATATAACTATGACTAGCTCCTGAATCAATTAAAATAGCAATGGTTTGGTTTTTGATCATACCTTCCACTTCAATCATATGTGACTGATACTGTTCTTTCTTGTTGTCCAAGGCTGCATAGATCCTGGGTACCTTTCTATCCATGTCCACTATTTTAGCTTGTTGTACATTGTGAGCAGTCCTCCCTTTTTCACATCTGTGTGGACAATCTCTGAACATGTGATCTCCTTTACAACCCCAACATTGAATAGGTGGTTGTCATGGCCTTTGACTCCCTGTGTCAATCATTTTGGGTTCTTTAGGAGTTTTTTGTCTCTGAGGATTGTTTCTGAAGAATGGTGGCTTATATCCCTTCTTCCTCTGATCCATCTTGAATTTATTTTTGTCTTCCCAAGATTTTTGGAATGTTGGCCTTGATTTCTGTTGATCATATAGGCATTTAGCTTGCCTTATGGTATCCTCCAATGTCTTGGGATCATCACACTGCATTTTGTCACTGATAATTGATGGCAATCCACTCAAATAACTTTGAATCTTCACTGTCTCATCCTTGATGAAAGAGACATACTTCAGTAGTTCTAAAAACCTTCTCTCATATTCATCTATTGTCATACTCCCCAGCTTGAGTTCAAAGAACTCATTCATTTTCTTGTCATAGTATCTTTTAGTCAAATATTTCTTCTCGAAATACTTCTTGAATTCCCTCCAACTAATACTTTTCTCTTTGATGTGTTGCACTTGCACAAGCTGATCCCACCACATGGATGCTTTTCCTTTGAGTTGATAGATGGAAATTCTACCTTCTACATGAGAAGAATAATTATGTAATTGGAAATGCTTTCTCATGCCCAACAACCATGTTTCTACATCTTCATCCTTCTTGTGCTCATCATCAAATGTAGAAGGTTTGATTTTGTTCATTTCTCCTTGCATATAATCCACCCCTGACCTCTTGTCCTTTCTGACAGGGGATGGACTTGAGATGTTGTGTTCCCTCTTATTGGTATTCCTTAGGGAGTGGTGATGATGCTTTCTAACACTTCTTGATTTTCTTTTCTCATCATGAGACTTGTGACTTCCCGATTTGCTCGAGCCACTCTCCTTATCCAATTTCTTTTCTATTCCGTTCAAGCTCTCCAATAACTTCATGTTGAAGTCATCCTACTACTCCTTGGCTCTCATAATCCTTTCATTATCAGCTTTATGGCTTTGAACATCCTTCTATAAATTTTTAATGGTCTCTGCCATATTCATGTTTTCATCCCTTTCCTCTCCATGTCCATTGGAGTTTGTTCCTTCAATGCTCAAATGGACATCCATCCCTCTGACTTCATCTTGTTGACTATAATTCCCCTATGCCTCTTCCATTCCTATGGACTCTGCACTGGTCTTAATATGATCTAGTTGTTGTTAACTCTGCAAAATGTGCAACCAACAAAACTTTTTCAGACTGACTGTTTCAACAATTTTATGAAAAATATGAACCATTTTGGTTCAATAATTTATCAGAAGCCTTTATTCTGATTTCCTGAAACATTGAATGACTTGATCAATTTTCTGGGTGGATAATTATATTCCACTATCCGATACCTTTCCAACGCCTTCTCACATGCTCAATTCTGAGTCTTGAGCAGAAGTTATGGCTCCATGGAGCTAATTGGGTCTTATAATTTACCCTTCACTGTTTTGTTGTTATTCACCCTTCAAACAATTTTGTGCACACAATTTTCAATATGTGCACCCATATTTTCCATGTGCTACAACATCACAAAGTAAATCATACTTCGTGCACCTTAAAACCACTGTGTATCACTTCTTTGTTGTGCAATTAATTGCACACTACATTTGTGTCGCGTGCCAATAACTTGCGCACACTATATTTATGTCGCGCGCCAATATCTTCTGTGTGCAGATATTCCATGTGCATTTCACTTGACATGTTGCACCATGCCAGAGTTTAGTACGTCTCCACTGCACATTAAAAATTCTTTGCGCACCATTGATTACACTGTCGTGAAACAACTTATACTCATACTATGTGTGCACCAACCAAAATTCCTCTGTGCTTTGCAAGACTGTGCACACCACGTGCACCATTACTATGTGTGTACACACTGCGCACACCTTCCTATGTGTGTACACTCCACACAATTCTAAATTTAGTGTGCACACCCACACACCAATATTTTTCCACGCGGTACTAAATTTTTATTGCGTGCATGTGCACGCTATCATTTTTCCAGGCAACACCAAAATTTAACTCGCACATCAGTACGCCAATACCTTGTTGTGTCGTGCCAAATTTTACCTATCCCAAGATTTTCACTGAACCACATGAATTTTTGGTCTGTCCAACTACGCACATTCACCTTTATGTGCATCAAATCCTCGTGAATTTCGCTGCAAAAATTGGGGCTTTTCCTAACTCTTTCCCCAATTTACAATAGACAATTCTGCAACCATGAAATTCGTTCAATTTCACCCTGATAACACCAATTCAACCTCTACAACAAAAATTCATTGTGGTTGAAATTTCTGGAAGGAATTCACCAAAAATCAATTCACGAATTGGGAATTTTAATTACAAAACTCGCTCCAACTTAAATTTCTCGGCCCATCCAGGCTCAGTGTTGAAAACCAAAGCTCTGATATCAATTTGTAACACACCCGACCACCCATAGGCTGGGAAATGCCTACTCTAGAGCACACTTTCATGCTCTGATACCAATTTATAACACACCTGACCACCCACAGGCTGAGAAATGCCTATTCCAGAGCACTCTTTCCTACTTTGATACCAATTTGTGGTGTTTCTGACCATATCTGTGTTGGGAAATGCTACGACAGAGAAAACTTACATTCTCTCTCTATGGAACATACTATAACATACTCAACATCCAAATTGAGCTATGACACATACATATTTTTCTAATTGCATTCCATTAAAACATATGCACACACAAAACTCTTGCAAAAGCTTATATATAAACGTGAACAGACAAATACGTTATGTAAATGCATAGATTCACACTGAAATAGCAATAAACATATACATGTAGCATATACAAGAAATACCCATAAACACACAGACAGTTATAATCACACATGGGATAAACCCATAAAAATAAACATGTAAGTAACAATGCAGCATGTAATTTTATCACACAAATGGCACTTATCTTGGTAATAATGTCACCAACTATGTGCAAACCTTCCACAAACCTCCCAACCTTCGACCACACTGTTCATCACTCTCAACAGTGAGTCACCCCCAAGATGGGACTAAACTCCACCCGGGAAAAGGTGTTCCTAACCAGGCTAAAGGTTCATGAACAACAACAAAGACTCTATCGTAGGTGCTCACTCAACTAACAACCTACAATCCCTCATTCCCCACATACATGTTCCACCCAAGGAAGTGTTCCCCTTCTCTACTCAACAGTCCCTCGGCTTCCCCACTTCCCTTCCAGGGCTTCAACAATAGGTCAGACATGAAATATCAAAGCCCTATAGTTGTAGTTCAACATCTTCAGGAAATCAATCCCCAATAATTCTCTCACCCAGAGAATTGCTCACGGTCCTGACGACTTGCCTCTTCAATATCCCATAGGCCTGACAACCCGCTTCTTCAATCCCGCTCCCAAGCTAACAGTTACACCCCGAAAAGGATCCCGATACAGGTTCAGGTAAAGTCATGAAGATATCCTCGATAACTTAATGGCTGGGAATACTTCTGGATCATTGACTGTATGGTTGAATGAAGGTTCAATAATGAGAGCGTGTCCAAAAACTAACTAAGTCCAACAATATGTATGCATGTCTGAATATTGATACTTGTCATGTTGGGAGCTACTTTGTCCCACTTGGCCCCAACTTTAGAACCTAGGATAACATAATTATCCATACTTGATGATTTAAGAAATATTAATATAATATTCCTTAACTTAGCCCCCTCCCTTTCCATAACTAGTGGAGTTTAGTCCCCCATCTCTTTTATCATGGTCGATCTGTGCACAGCGATGTATTTTATATTAAATATGAGTCATGTACAAAAACAGGTACATTGACCTTTAACATCTAGGCTCTTCTACCTAATCAAAACATAATAATCCTATCTTATAATATTGGCTCACCAGCCTATAAAACATATCATATACACAAGGCTCCCTAGCCTCCACATCATGCACACTTAAGATGTTGTGCGTAGTATCCTAGAATGTGCACACTTCCTCATTCGTACTGTGCAGTACCTATGTGAACTTATGCCATGAAATGTGCATACAGAAAAATGACATCAAAATAGCTCACCAAATTAAGTACATTTGTAATTATATTTACAATTGGGTTTGGCCTTAGGGATATTACACGAGATGATAGAAATTAGATAGAAACTAGGAGAATCCATATGGGAGATTGACTAGAGATTCAAGCGATTGAAAGGAAATTTGAAATATCTCATAACATATATGCAACATAGGCATCTGTTTGTCAATTCATTATTACCACACTTAAAATATCCACTGTAACAACAAAAGTTTCAGATGAAGGAAGAAGCTCTGCAGGCAGCCCTGCAACTAGAAGAAAACCAATATCAGAAGATGGATCTAGCCATCGAAGAGTTGAAGGAGTATATGAATAACTTAACGTTCCAACTAAACAAGAATAAAATTAAGGACAAATGAGAAGTCGTTTGGTGTACCACATGCAGGATGGAAGGACACCATAAGAACGAATGTCCAACATTTTCATAGTACATGGTAGTAGTGATGCCAAATCCATTACCAACAAGAGGACTATGGTGTGAAATCTGTAAGAAACAAGGCCATGATCCATATCACTGCCCAATGATGTAGAAATACCAGATAGTCCAAAAGATTTCATATTCCAACTTTTGCAAGTCAGTAGGCCATGATGACAAAGACTGTAGAACTATTGAATTGATGAGAGAGAGGACATTAGATGCATATAGGGTTTAGGAAGAAATGATGACTGGGAAAGCCACACCTTAGTTTAACTAGGTACCATCCCCATACAACACTACAAAGCCGCAATATAATACTGTGCAACAACCATATAATACCGTGCAACCATAGTACAACACAGTGTAGCCTCAGTACAATACCACAAAGTACAATCAAGAACCTCAGTATAACACATTGCTAGGGGATTGAGATGGATACAGAGGTGTAGGAAAAGCAAGAGGAGGCTTTGGAAGAGGTAGAGGACTAGTGGTATGTCACAATTGTCAACAACCAAGACACTATGAAAGAGAATGCTCACTTCCACCAACGACTTGTATGTATTGTTGCGCTTCGGATCATGACATAGAAGAATGTCATAAGTTACTAAGGAATATCCAAGAAAAAGGGAATCAGAACAATCAAAATTTTCAATGGATTTCAACAGAAGCAAGAGATGAAGGAAGAAACATCAACATAGTTACACACTGAGGAGCTTGTTGGGCCCTTCGTTTTTTTTTTAAGGGGTCGTACCTGTCTCCCTTAGGTACTGCCTTCTGAATCTAGGGTAGAGAATCAACATCATCTCCTATTCTCGCACCTCCTCGAGTGACAATGTTAAGATTCAACAATTGTCCTTTAGAAATCCTTTTGATCTCTGAAGTAATAAGGTTAGTTCCTCTTTGCTATACCCTGTCTTCCCATTTTGCAATTAGCTCCGGGTAGTCTTTGGTCACATGTTCGTTGGTTCTGCAGTGAGAACACCATGGCTACCTTGGATGAGGATAGTCTCTAGCCAAGTGAAGCTGCTCATCATAGTTATAAAATCTTCTCGGTCCTCTTCCACTAGTTTTTCTTCCTCTAAAATCTCCACCAGATCCACCTCCTCGACCTCATCCTGGTTCCTAAGGGTTTTCATTTACCTTGAATGTTGTATGGTCTAGCCTATCTGCTAGTGAATCCAATCCCCTACATTGGTTGGTAGTATGTGTAGTAGATGCACATAAATCGCAATGGATTGTGTTTGGTACCATCAAATATTTCTGCATGATGGGGCACTATCTTGGTCCATGCCCATGGTTTTTGCAGAGCTCACAATACTCCAATGTCAGTGTTTCTTGACCTCCTAGGAATGTGTGATATGGGGTAGGATGGTGAAATAGTGGGTTCGTCGATACTTGTGCAACTCCTCCTGTAGGTCATGGTGGGGTTGCCAGCAGATTCTGGGGAGGTCCCAACCCTCTCCCTCATGGGCATTCATTTTCCAAATGACCTTCCGTATAGCATCCACTACACCAAACCTATGGTCATCCTGGTCTGGGTATCATCAGTTCTTGAATCTTTTTGGTAAGGGCTGATATCTATCCTTGTAGTTGCGCTAGATTTGAATCTACTGGGGGTTGGGTTACTCTCAAGCTTCCAGGGTATCCCACCATAGCTTCAATCTTCATCGATTGTTCCAAGGCATCTGTCAATGTGGCTATCTGTTGTTTTGTTAGCGGGATCCGAGTGAGAGGCAGTACCCCCTGAATGCACCATTCCCTTTGATGTTCTTCATGGATTGGGTGTGCCAACCTCCCTATGGCATCTTTGAACTTCTGGATGTATTCCCAGGTTGATTCACCTTCTCTTTGTTGGATTTTGCACAACTCAGACAGAGCCTGTTGTTCTGACTGGGGCAGTTTGAACTCTGCTATAAACCTCATCTGTACCTGGCCAAGGGTGAACGCTTGAACTTGTGTCCTTGGAACTTCTGGTTCAATGATCTTCATGTACCATTTGAGAGTGTGACCTCTCAGGGTAGTCTGGAATTCAACCAACCTGTTCACATCTGGTGTCCTTCTGGATCTCCAGATGGCTTCACACAAGAACCAGTGTTGTTCAACGTCTTCATCTCCCTTACCCCAAAATTCTAGGTAATGGGCAATCGACCCTCTAGCATGGATGGTCATTGTTGATCATGTTGTTCGTATCAATGTGAAACCTAATGGTCCTTTTTCTGATCTACCAGGGGATCCCAATATCCTCCCTGTACTCGCACTTCCTGGTTGTGACTGGTTAACTAATTGTATTGGAATAGAACTTGTATGAGAAGGTAGTATAGAACTTACTTCTTGTATTGAGGGAACTTGGGGTATGGGTGTTTCAGGGCTGGTGCCATTGGCTTCAGGGTAGATCTCTTTGATCTGGGGGGTCTCGTTAGCTTCCACTGGGATGATCTCTTCGGCCGGATTCTCGATCTCTCCTGTTATCAGGGTTGAATCTTCTCTTTATCCTTCAAGATTCATGTCGGATTCCTCCTCTCTTACCTCCATGCTTCTTCCTTCTCATCCCACCTCCTGGGGACTTCTTTCTCTCCTTACTTATCTCTCATTTAACCTTTGATTGGCCAGTCGTTCTTGTCTTCTCATCCTCTACAGTTCTTCCATCTATCTTTCTTCTATTTCTCCCGATCCTCCTTCTTTCCTCAAATTTTTAGATTGCCTTACATATTTCTTGATTTCTCTGTGCCACCACTTCTCAACTATGGAGGCTATCTTCAAGGCTCGCTCATCTCTTGAATCCATTTCTTTTTGTTTCCCCCCATTTGTTAAAGAACCCTTCCCCTCTCTTTATGCCATGACTCTCACCCCATCTCGCCCTACCCCAAGAGAGGGTGTTTACGCTACCATCTCGGTCGAGGACATAATCAATATCCCTTCCTCCACCAAGAAAGATTTAATCCATAGGGGGATCTCTCTTACAAGTCTTCCCCTTGCGCATTTCTTGAAAACTTCCTTGGCTCATGAGAACGACTGGTGGTTCTCGACTACAAATTCGATTATGTATCCTTCTATCGTGGTAGTAACCCGTAAATCTACAGCCCTCGTGACTAGACAATCCAACCACTGGAGTGCTTCTAACTTATCGGTATCCCACGGGAAGATCTTCTTGACCCATCCATGGAATTCTAGAGCTTCTTGGAGTCTCTTGATCCAGTGACAAAATTCTTCAGGGAATTTAACCTAGAAAATTTTGTACTGGTCGCTTGATCTTTCTGAGTAAAAGATCACTTCCCGAGTAACTCCCACCGATTTTCTTCTTAGTTCCACTTCTTTCCATATGAAGGCATTACAGTTTCTTTCCCACCGTTGATCGATGCTAGATCTATGGATCGATGGTAGCATTATTCCTACAAGTTCCCTTTTAATATAGGTCCTGGAAATGAAACCATTTTTTTGGTGTGAGTTTGCTTAGACCAGGGTCCTTCTTAGGTTAGCAACAAAAGGCACCGTTTAGTCTAGAGTGCTGGCATTTTCATCCCCTCCGAAGAGAAGAAGTCTCACCTAAAGCGCTGTTGAGAGAGATAGATAGGGAAGGGTAGGGAGAAGTCTATAGAAGATCCATAGAGTACTTGGAACTCACTTGAGTTCTTACGCAATCAACATTATCATATCAGAAACATCTAAATGTAAGAACAAAACCTACTGGTATTGCGAGCACCAGTTAACCATAAGAGCAACAATTATAACTCATAATCTATACAGAAAGACTTAAACGCACAAGCAACCATGTAAAGACACATCATATTTGAAAATTTAATTCTTCTTCATATCATCGTCAAAGATCTTTCTTACATTACAAACTCAACATTACATAGAAAGTACAGTACAGACTCTTGGCTCCAGACCTCAGCCACTGAATCTTGATTTCACAGCTAGCAGGTCACGTTCATTACAGACTCTACTCTTCTTGATTTACAACAAAACCTTGGACAATTCCCATGGACTTGGCTCTGATTGACACAACTCAACTTAACAACATCAACTAATGACCAATAATGAATGAGTGAACTAATCAATCCTCCAACCAATCAACCCTTTTTCAATTATATTTTGTCCTACGTATAGCTGGGTTATGTCTTCTTGTTCGACTTGCACCTCTTCTTGTTCTGTTGCAACTATCTATTTTTTAGCTGGTGTTGCGCTGGCTTCAACAACTGTTTTCTGTTGTTCTTACTTCTGGCCTCTGATGGAGGTTGTGCAATCAACACTTGTGCAATTTTTTCTCAAAAATTAAGGGCCCAACATTTGGTGTGCAAGGAAAGAGCGTCCCACTGTAAGCTTCCAAACAATGCCGTGCTATCAGGTGCATAGGTTAACCAGATCTTGGATGCTGTGTTTGGGACCGAACCATTACAAAAGAAGTAGAGAACTAGGATCTCCCTGAGAAAAACCCTAAATCCACAACCCCTTGCTTCTTCCGCCTCCCACACCCGTTCGACGACCAAAATCACCACTGTCATTGATATCCAGGATGACCCAGAGCCTGCAACATTTCCATCCACATTCATCATTGAGAAACCTCCACCACCACTCCAACTACCAAATCTCCTCATCACCACCCCACATCAGACCACAACTTCAAAGCTGATGTAGTTCGACCACCCATACACAAAGGGGCGATAACCCCCATAGACAATAAGCAAAGTCCCCAAGCCTAGCTCAGGAATTCTCAACCTTGACCCCAAATATCTGGAGCAAAGTACGATGCTAGATGTTTTGAACTCGAGCATCCAGGGACAAAAACATGAGTCGTTAGCACAAGACGAAGTCGCCAGAAGAAGAAAAGAGCCAGAAGATGATCGTGACCAACAAATCACCTCACCACCTAAGGGTGAGGAGGCCCAAGAAACTGTGATGCAGGATGCAGGAGTACC
This sequence comes from Picea mariana, assembly GCA_032191745.1. Taxonomy (NCBI): domain Eukaryota; kingdom Viridiplantae; phylum Streptophyta; class Pinopsida; order Pinales; family Pinaceae; genus Picea; species Picea mariana. The sequence continues at coordinate 33,979 of JASDQU010688735.1, forward strand.
AGAGGACACAGACATACCAGATATGCCCAATGAGCCAAACTCAACAATGGCACAGGATACGACAACCACGTGAGCGCAAATGGAGCAAGTCCTCCAGAACCCCCAACAATGTGCATAATTGATGCAACTCTGCATCACTAGAATAGAGGTACTGACACTTCTACCCAAATATCTAAGACTGAGGATAACACCAACGCCACCTACAGAGGAGGAGGTAGAAACCTGTTCGGACCACTCAATAGCCAGTGGACTCCCTCTATAGACGAGAGAACCTACTAATGCAACTCCTTCAGCTACAAACTCGGTACAGTGGCCAACATCACAATTATTTGGGCTAATCAGAGCCTCCACAGATCAACTAGAGAAAAGACTCTAGGATGCTGAGAGCTAAGCTAAGCTCACCAGAAAAGAACAGTTAGTTGAACAAGCATGTAGAATGGCAGAAAAACATGACAAAATCCTAGCCGAGCGCAAACTAGAAAAGGTCTAGGAAAAACTTGCAAAAGCCTGGCCCGAGATTTGGAAGGTTGCACCCAACTTACTAGAAGTCAGTGAGATAATAGAACCAGAGCAATGGATCGAGCTGATACAAGTGGCATGGACACAGCTCATGAAATGCAGAGAGAAGATACAAGAAAAGTTACAACAAGTCTAGCAAGAAGCAGAACAATAGCCTTGGCAGCTACAGGAACAAATGCAGAAGATAATATTGCAAGGCAACAATGCCTGAGCGTCACTACACAAATAGACTGTAGACTGCACTAGAATATTTAAGTAAGTCAATGATTGGATGGGTATCATCACTCGAAAAAATAAAGTCTTGGAGGAAGTCTGCATAAATATCCAGGTGCTCAATGAGGAAGTTGCGGTCACAATGGACCCCATGAAGCAACAACAAAAGTTCGACCAAATTCATCAGGCCGATTACGAACTAAATTCCCACTACGAAGCACAATCAGTAGGCAAGAAAGAGCTTCACGAGTTTCGACCGGTGATTCAAACCTCCTATATGCAAATGCACCAGGTCAATGCAACAACTGACTTTGAATGAAACTCATTGGTTGCATCCAAGCCAAAGGAGCACAACAAAGAGATGACCCAACAGTTCCTGGCTGAAGCATCACTCCTTTCTCGGAGATGGTAGGACAAAGTTAAAAGCTTTCATGGAGTAAAGAATAGAGAATTAGATCTCTTTCCAGAATTGGGCCTTTCATTTGAAGAAGTGAAGGAAGAAAATACACAAACATAAGAGCTCAAAGAAGAGAAAAATCTAGATCAGAGAAAGCAACAGTTGCTCCTAGAGAATGTGAAGGAACCAAGTGCTTGACTTGAGAACAAGTCAAGGATTGTGGTCAGATCCTATTGGGCCCTTCGTTTTTGAGAAAGAATTGTGCAATTGTTGGTTGTAAAACCTCCATCAGAGGCTGGAAGGATGAATGACAACAAACAGTTGTGGAAGGTAGTGCAACACCAGCTAAACAACAAACAGTTGAACCAAAACAAGAAGAGGTGCAATCCAAACAAGAAGACATAACCTAGCTATACATAGGACAGAATATAATTAAAAAAGGGTTGATTAGTTCACTCATTCATTCTTGGTCATTAGTTGATGTTGTTAAGTTGAGTTGTGTTAATCAGAGCCAAGTCCATGGGCATTTTCCAAGGTTTTGTTGTAAATCAAGAAGAGTAGAGTCTGTAATGAACGCAACCTACTGGCTGGGAAATCAGGATTCTGTGGTTGAGGTCTGGAGCCAAGAGGTTGTACTGTAATTTCTATGTAATGATGAGTTTGTAATGTAATAAATATCTTTGACGATGATATGAAGAAGAATTAAACTTTCAAATCTGATGTGTCTCTACATGGTTTCTTATGTGTTTCATTCTTTCTGTATAGCTTATGAGTTATAATTTTTTCTCTTATGGTTAACTGGTGCTCGCAATATCAGTAGGTTTTCTTCTTACATTTAGATGTTTTTGATCTAATAATGTTGACTGCGCAAGAACTGAAGTGAGTTCTGAGTACTCTATGGATATTCTGTAGACTTCTCCCTTCCCTTCCCTATCTATCTGTCTCAGCAGGATTTCCGGTGAGACTTCTTCTCTTCGAAGGGGATGAAAATGCTAGCACTCTAGACTACACAGTGCATTTTGTTGGTAACTGAGAAAGACCCTAGTTTGAACAAACTCGCGCTAACAGAACTAAAAAAGGAAACGACAGAGTCTGACAAGATCCAACACAACACCAATGGGTGAAGAAGAATTTCAAACCAAGGAAACAGTTTGATGCGCACAACGAGAAGGAAACATTTAAGCAATCTAAACAATAATTTATGAATCCAGACACCATGTTGACCTCAATTGCGCAACATAGAAAGGAAGTGCCACAGTATGAGATGCCTCCATCGTTAGATAATACCAAAGAAATGAAGCCTCTGGGACAAGTAAGTACAATCAAAGGCTTTTTGAAATCATGTGTAAAAATACTAAATGATCCATCCTTTGTCAAAATATTACAAAGTATATTAGAAAGATGTAGCATAGAGACAAAAGGAAAACTAGAAAATAAAAAAGTTAATCCCCTACATACAAGGAGAAGAACAAGTAGGGAGTTTAGGCTGAATGCGAACATAGGAGATTTCAACATGGGAGATATCATACTGGATCTCGGATCAGAAGTCAATGTATTACCCAGGAAGACATGGAAATGTATGGGAGATCCCACATTAGGATATTCACCTGTTTAGATGAAACTAGCAAACCAACACAAAGTTTTACCAATTGGGAGACTGAAAGGAGTGATAGTAGACCTAGATGGAGTACGCACTAAATCAGACTTCAAAGTGATTGAAATAGTGGATGACACAACACCATATCCAACAATGCTTGGCTTGGATTGGGGTTTTGATAACCAGGCCATAATAAATTTAAAAACATGGAAAATGACATTTGAGTAAGGAAAATACAGGATTCTTTGTGCCATTAGACCCATCGGAAGGGGAAAGGTTTGTAGAACATACTTTCTTGGAATTGGAGGAAATTATCCAGTTGTACAGAACAACTACATGAAATGAAGATTACATAAACCCAACTGTAGATGGGATATTCAGTTGGTGGAGCATTACTTCACATGCGTTAGACTCATATACAGGTTTAGAGAACTGGAAACAGAGGCTACATGAAGTTTCCACAAGAATAGACCGCGCAATAAGATGGGTAGGTACAGAGATAACGGAACCACCCAGTTTCCATGGGGTAAACGATCTAGAAGCATTCTTGACACATTACAAAGATGAAGTGTTAGAAAATCAAAGACTGTTAGCACTAGATATAGCACTCAAGGCCACACCTACAATATGGTGGGGTGCACACAAAGAAAAAATCAAGGATTGGTACCAATGTAAGCGGTTACTGTGCATAAGGTTTGGTGCAGAACAAATAAGAAACCAACAGAAAAAGTACGATGGACATGGGGCATCAACAAAACACTTGGAGAACTGCAGATCACTATGGAAAATGACACCCCTAGAAGAAAGGCCTCATCATTTTGTACATACCTTAGAGGGAATCCCAGCAAATTGGTATACAGACCAGGAACTGCGCCAAGGAACTATGAGCTGGACAGTACTACAAAAAAACTTTACCATCACTTTCTCATTTGAACATGAGAACCCCAACATAGATGAAACACTTAAACAAATAAGAGGGGTGATATTCATTCATGAACCAGAATTTGAAATCATAACAAAGGAGCAACAACGAAATAGACAAATGGTGAAAGAACTATTGTCATGCTATCATGTGCAGGAAGAAGTACCGAATGAAGACGATCCACGTGATATTCAGAATGAGGAAGTTGAAGGAGAACGAGAAGTGGAAGGCCCACCTTGTTAAGCCCTAATATTGGATCATTACCCCTTGATTGGGGCATATTATATTAGTAACGTTATTTTATTTATGTCGGCTTTAGGCCATTAGTTGTAATTATACCTCCTAGTCTCCTATATATACCAAGGAGACATTTTCATTTTGAATCATCTTGTACTTGAAAATTTAAGTGGGGTAAAAGGAGGTTTCCCCCTCAAAGAGGATTATTATCTGAAATTATCTCTTTTTCAAGGCATTGAGTACTTTTTTCTGATGTTTTTCTATGCTATATTGATATTTGGTTCTTAACATATGGTATCAGAGCTCAAGGTCTTGGGGTTTTGCTGCTACATCTGAGACACCTTGGAATTTTCACTATAATTTTTTTTTTACAATGTTTCAAAAGGAACGGCTTGGAGGATATTTATCAGATTGATCAAGGTACATTAGGTTCAAAATTTATCTCTTGAGGCCTTATAATTTTGGAGATACAACCTGTACAAGATAAGGTTCTGGAATCATCCTGAACTGAGTCATTGCGGAATTTTCTCTATAAAAAAATTTATGTAATGTTTCAGACCCTAAACTCTTGAGCCTATTTACCAAAATTAGTAAGGTATTTGTGGTAATAATTTCATCTTTTGGGTCATCTTAAATTTGTATATACACCCTATGTAAGATAGGGTATCTGAATAGTCCTATTGACTAGTCTAAAGAAGGTTTTCTAGGTAAAACAATCATAACCTCTTCCTAGAGTATCCAAATTGAGTGGGACTATTTTCATTGGATCATGGATAGTCTTTAGTATTTCTGGTGCGAGTTTCAGAATTTTATATCAATTATTTTGTGCAGGGCATGCTATACAAGTGAGATCTCTTGGAAAGGACAAAAATCAGCAAGTTGTGGGGAAGTTACCATAAAATCCACTTGGAACATCCAATTTTGATCAGACCTATGGCATTGCAGAGAAGAAATATCATAGAACTACATAAAATAAAGTTTCATACCCAGAAAGGCTGAAACTTGGGAGATACAACAGAAGAAATATTGTCTAGCAGAACCGCCTC
>JASDQU010688735.1:39009-75465 GCA_032191745.1 Picea mariana
TCAACATCATAGTGAAAGAAGTTTTGAAGTAGGGGATTGGGTGTTTTTAAGACTACAACCATACAAACAGATGTCCCTCAAGCAAGCCAAGAAGGATAATAAATTATCGCCAAAGTAATATGGCCCTTATAAGGTGTTGCAAAAGACTGGTACTATGGCATACAAATTGAAGTTGCCTGCATCTTCACGAGTACACCCAGTTTTTCATGTTTCATGCTTAAAGAAGGTTATAGGCGACAAGATCCCAGTTCAAACTATATTTCCAGAACTTTACGAGGAAGGCAAAATCATATTGGATCCTGAAGCCATCACTGACACAAGAATTGGCCAACTGAGGAATAGATCCATTTCAGAGTATCTCATTAAATGGAGGAAACTACCAGCTGAAGATTCCACTTGGGAAGATGAGTATTTTATACAAAAGTATCCAGAGTTACTCAAGCGTTGCGTACAACCCTTATCTCAATGGGAGGGGCATGTTAAGCCCTAATATTGGCTCATTACCCCTTAATTGGGGCATATTATATTAATAATGTTATTTTATTTATGTCGGCTTTAGGCCATTAGTTGTAATTATACCTCCTAGTCTCCTATATGTACGAAGGAGACATTTACATTTTGAATCATCTTGTACTTGAACATTTAAGTGGGGTAAAAGGAGGTTGCCCCCTAGAAGAGGCTTATTGTCTGAAATTATCTCTTTTTCAAGGCGTTGAGTACTTTTTCTGATGTTTTTCTATGCTATATAGATATTTGGTTCTTAACACACCTTGAATCAGAAGTAATTGTTGCACTGATGAAGGTGAAGAAAGTCAACAATGGAACAGTTGAGAATCCAAAAATGGCCAGCATTGGAGACTACTAGGATGAGAAAACAGTGGAAATCATAATGGAGTTATTGCACGAGTACAATGACTTGGTCCCCACAACGTTCACATAAATGAAGGGAATAATGGGAGATCTAGGTGAAATGAAGATACCACTCAGAGATGAGGCAAGACTGATCAGAAAACGACCATATAGACTTAATCCGATATATAAGAAAAAATTCAAAGCTGAGATCGATAGGATGCTTGAATATGGAATCATAGAACCTATGGAAGAATCAGAATGGATAGGCCCGATGGTAGCTGAGGAGAAAAAACAAGGAAGGATAAGAATATGTGTCGACTTGAGGAAATTGAATGATGCATGCCTACATGATTCGTCCCTACACCCTTCACAGATGAGGTGTTGGAGAACGTAGCAGGACATGAAGTTTATTCATTCACCGACAGATTTTCAGGATACCATCATATCAAGATAGCATAGGAAGACAGATAGAAGACCACTTTTTCTATAGAATGGGGATCCTACCAGTACACGGTCATGCCGTTCAGACTAAAGAATGCACCAAAAATATTTTCTAGAGTAGTCATAACTACGTTTAAGGAATTTATCCACCATTTTCTAGAGGTATACTTGGACGATTAGACATTCTATAGTCTATTGAAATACCATGTAGAGGTCTTGCGGCTGATGTTAGAATTATGCAGGCAGTGTCAGATATAGTTAAACATCAAGAAGTGAATTTTTAGAAAACCTTTTGGGATACTATTGGGCCATATAGTATGAAAGCAAGGTTTACCAGTAGATCCTGCCAAAATTGCAGTAATTGTTAACCTATCACCACCAAAGACAATTATTCAATTAAGAGAGACATTGGGACACAAAGGATACTACCAAAAATTTATAAAAGGGTACGTGCAGACCACTGCTCTAATGGAAAATTGTCAAGGAAAGATACAAAGTTTCAGTGGAATGAGGATTGTCAACACGGTTTGGATACGTTGAAAGCAAAAATGGTCACCACACCAATACTAGTATTCCTAGACTAGGAGAATGCATTCCATGTACACGTAGATGCATTGGCCATAACACTTGGAGATATTTTGGCGCAACCAGGAGTAGGAGAATTGGATCATCCTATAGTGTTTTCTAGTATAAAACTGTCAGAATAAGAGAATAACTACAACACTATAGAGAGGGAAGGCCTTGCAATGGTCTACATTCTTCAGAAGTTCAGACACTAATTATTAGGGAAACATTTCAAGATGTTCACAAACCACTCAACGCTCTAATACCTAGTCAACAAGCCAGTGTTGGGTACGAGAATCTGTCGATGGTTACTACTGTTTCAATAATTTGATTTTGAAGTAATATTCAAGCCAAGAAAGTTGAATGCAGAACCTGATCACCTATCAAGGTTCATGAATGGGGACGAACCTACCAATTTAGAAAAAAGAATTTCGAACGCAAAGTTATTTTTAGTGTAGATTGTCGATGAATAATTCACATACATCATCCAGTATTTGAGTATCGAGACTGTGCCACAATAATATAACACCACATAGAAGAAAAACCTAGTAGTCTGGGCTACAGATTATCATCTCATTGTAAGACACTTATACAAAATGGGTGCAGATAGCATCTTGAGAAAATGTGTGCTAGAAAATGAAAGACAAAGGATTTTAGTAGAAGCCCATGAGGGAATAGAAGGAGGACATTATGTAGGAAAATATACTGTGCAGAAGGTATTACGCACAGGAATATGGTGGCGGACCATTCACAGAGACTCAAAAGAGTAATGCCAGAAATGCTATGTATGTCATAGGGTTGGTAAACCATATAGAAGGGACAAGATGCCCCTGCGACCACAGGTAACTTTGTGGGTATTTGAAAAAAGGGAAATAGATTTTGTGAGACCAATTAACCAACCAACAAAGAGGACAGGTGCAAGGTACATTATCACCATGACAAAATACCTAACAAGATGGGAAGAAGCAACACCAGTCAAAGATAACAGCGCAGAAATATCAACACACTTTCTGTTTGAGAAAGTGATCACTAGATTTGGTTGCCCAAGGATTTTGATGAGTGACCAAGGAACTCACTTCATTAAAAACACAATTAAGTCTATGAATGAGGAATTTGAATTCCATCATCAAAAGAGTACACCATATCATCCACAAGCAAACGCAAAAGTAGAAGCCTTTAACAAAATCCTTGAAAATGCACTAATGAAGATCTGTAACGTTAATAGGGATGATTGGGACCTAAAAATACCAGTAGTATTGTGGGCATACAGGACCACATTCAAGAATTTGATAGGAAACATGCCATTCATATTGGTATATGCACAAGAAGTAGTGGTTCCATTAGAATTTCTGGTACCCAGTCTGCGCGTAGCAGAAATTACGAACATGATAGAACGAGGCGCAGTACAGGATTAGTTGAATCAACTGATGATCATGGAAGAAGATATGATCCTAGCAGGGTTCCACCAAGAAGTTCATAAAGCAAGGGAAAAATCTTGGCATGACAGACATATAAGGAGAAAAACTTCCAAGGGAGACTTAGTGTTGATGTATGACAGTAAATCCCTTCAACATTTGGGAAAACTCAGAATGCACTGGTTAGGACCATATGAAGTACAAATTTTCACATATGGAGGCATTGTACAGTTGAACAAATTATGCGGCACATAACTCAAATGGATGATCAATGGGAGCCGACTGAAGCTGTATAAGGATGGTCGACCACCCGCAACTTGAAAGTCACCATGCAGTAAAAAAAAAAGATATAGTAGAGGATATAAAAAGGGAAAAACATAGGCATAGTGAACCGAAAGTAGAAGGGGCATCCACGCTTGTCAATGCGAGCCCGATGGAGACAAGGCCAATGGTCACCACAAAGAAAAAACAAGCAGGAAAGGTGGATACAACAAAATAAGTGCCAATTGACGACGACTTTCAAAATTGAATGTCAAAAATGACTAACGGGATGTCGTATTAAACGTGCCAACTAGAGATGCAAAGGGAAATCAATGGAAAGTATGAAGGAACCAATGGTTCAATTAAAGAATATTCAGAGTAACATCTCCAACAAGATTCACATGACGCCGATACAAAGCAAGGATGCAGGAGAGGAAAGGTTATTGTGGAATTGGAAAAGGAATAGAGTGATAGAGCATACGAAGCAGAGAGTGAAGGTTTTATATGTTGCAGAGGCCATTGAGCTCGACGAATGATAGATTTACCACCATGACACAACCCAAACAAGGAGAACCAATCCAGACTGCCAGATGACCCTGAAGTAGTACCAGAGTACCATCGCAACCATAGGGAAGTGAAAAAAAACCATATTATCCCCCAAAAGTCATCAATGTGAATGAAATCCCATCACTGGATACAACACCAGGAAGCCCCACACCCATTGTGGAGGAAACCTAATAGGCATGGACATTGATATGCCAGAAGAGGGACATAGCTGATAGGATCATGACGTAGAAAGCCAAGTGCAACCCAAAAACCATGTAGAAGCCTTGAGAGTCAATGGGACATCTACAAATCAGGAAGAAATGGTTGCGTCGAAAGACTCACAGACAACCACGTCAGAACAACCACAAGAGGGAACAATGGAAGATGTCACTGGATGAATAGAGGAGTATGCCAAAGAATGAACAATGGAGGTTGGAACCTTGAGTTAGCCACCACAACGAAATTACAAGGAGACGGTACCTAGGTCACCATGTAGGAAACCCACTGTAACAATTGTCTTGTCGTGCATACTGAAAGGGGTATGTATACTAATAAACTTTTTAGGCTATGTAGAGAAATTAATGTACTCATACCATGATGTAAGGAACACAGACAAGTTCCCATAGTTTTCCAAACAAGTCTACCTACTGACTGTGGTTATAGGAGCCTTTGGGGAACCAATCAATCAACCGTTCAAGTGGGTAGCAGGACTGACCAAAACCAAGATTCTAGGTCTATTGGACCTACTGTTATAGCAAGATTTGTCTCACCATTGATATCTTGCATAGAGGTCCTTTTTCCATTTTCCTATGCAGACTTATCATCCATTTTTTGACAAATTGAGAGCTAAAAACAAAAATTTTTCCACATATACACGCCCTATTAGCTATACAACAAGCGTATATGCATGATGCTCCACTACAACCCATGTACATTGGGATTTGTGCTAGAAAATACAAAAATGGAGTCAGGTTTCCATGTCACGACAAGAGATCTCTGATCCTTGGCCTTCCATATGCTATAAACGTTCCAACTCGACCCTTCAGTTTCATTTTGAAGGCTATAAGAGCACAATTTCGAGCTATGGAAAAGAGGAGAAAGCATTCAACTTTGAGATCAAAGTTACTCTAGAGAAATTACTTCATATTGAGTCTACATCCCTTTGTCCCTCAAGTCTGAACACAGTGTTCTGCCCCCAAGATCTTTCCCTATTGCTGAGAGAACCTCATTGTCTCTCTCCTTTGAGCTTTCCTTTGGTGGAGGATTGAAGTGGTGGAGACCTAGTTGGAAGGAACTTGGTTCCTTGGTTTCAAACCATGCCGACATAGAAGTCTGTAATGTTGACACTTCTGTTGATTAATTATTAATATAAATAATCCTTTCCCATCCTATTGGTATCGTGCAAATATATGATTACTATCCATGGGCATGTTTGTAATGTTTATTAATTTATTATCCTATCTGATGTGTTAACCCCCTTTACATTATCACTATATACTTGCTTTGCTTGTTTGTTGAGAACTTACTGTAGGTACAAATATTTGGGTTGAAGTGCTCAACGATGGAATGTCATCAAACGTTGGATCGAGGTAGGCCTCTTTCTTATCTTTCACATTAGTTTATATAGAATACAATGGAATTGAGTTAATTTCTACAATCATACCTGTATGTTGTGGTTTACCCTTGGCCATAGAGATTTTTTCCATCGTAACAGAAATGGTGAATCCATTAACCTTATTGATAGTTTCCTCATCTCTGTCAACAATTTTCATCATTGGCTACTATTCAGAGGGTCTTTTTCATGTACCGCTTGCATTTGATACATGTGAAAGACACATGGGGTCATTGGCTCATGAACATGTTCTTCATTCAATCTCCACCAAATAATGAAGCTCATGCTTTGTTCCTCGTGTTGACTGATGAGAGATGCCTTAATGCTCTCCTTTCAGTGGGTCTCTTTCCATCGACTCCATCTCATCTATTCTAGATATGAGACCTATAGTTTTATGGGTACCTTGAGGCTTGCAGTCATTAGTGGAAGGCTCTCTCACCATTGACATATGGGAATACATCAATGTCTCCTGATCAATGGATTTCTCAAGTGTTTGACACCAAATCCTTTATTCACACTTGTAGGAATGTACTCGGTGCCTTGATACCTACTTTCATTATTGGTAGGTTGTCTCACGTTTGTTAACGATAACCCTCAATGACCGGTAATCAAATGATGTCTCATTATGTTCAACCTCAACTCCTTTATTCAGATGATGTAGACTTGCACCCTTGGCGGATAGTGTAGAAGACTTGAAGACATCACTATGTGGTTGCAAATTTCCTAAGCTGTTGCTTCCCTTTCATTGGACCAACACCTGTTCGACTTTAGTGATCATGGGAGATCAGATTGTACTTTGTGGTATACAAATATCTTTAGATTGATTTTGAGATTGGTTTCACTGGGGATTGTTTGTGACTATGATAGCCTTTGGCATATAACCGCAATTGTATATACCTATTCATGGCCACAAAAACTTATTTGGTATATTTTCCGCATGGATCTGCATTGTATTCTTGGCAGCCATGTATGCAAAGTCAGTACAGAATGTAATGAGAAATCGAGTTCATCCAGCTAGTTCTATACCACTCCACTCTGGGTTATTTATAATGTATTTAGGCCATCACAGATACTCCTTTGATCTCACACATTAGGGGGCATCTATTATATTTAGATTTTCCTCACCATTGCTATCTTGCACAGAGGGCCTTTTTCCATTTCCCTATGCAGACTTATCATCTCTTTTTTGACAAATCTAGAGCTAAAAATAAACATTTTTCCACATATACGTACCCTATTAGCTATACAACAAGCGTATATGCAGGATTCTCCACTACAGCCCACGTACATGGAGATTTGTGCCAGAAAATAAAAAAAATGGAGTCGGGTTTCCATGTCACAATAAGAGATCTCTGATCCTTGGCCTTCCATATACTGGAAATGTTTTGACTCTACCCTTCAGTTTCATTTTGAAGGCTATAAGAGAACAATTTCGAGCTATGGAAAAGAGGAGAAAGCATTAAACTTTGAGAGCAAAGTTACTCTGGAGAAATTTCTTCATATTGAGTCTGCATCCCTTTGTCCCTCAAGTCTGAACATAGTGTTCATCCCCCAAGATCTTTCCCTATTGTTGAGAGAACTTCATTGCCTCTCTCTTTTGAGCTTTCCTTTGGTGGAGGATTGAAGTGGTGGAGACCCAGTTGGAAGGAACTTGGTTCCTTGGTTTCAAACCATGCCGACACAGAAGTCTGTAATGTTGACATTTCTATTGATCAATTATTAATGGAAATACTCATTTCCCGTCCTATTGGTATCGTGAAAATATATGATTACTATCCATAGGCATGTTTGTAATGTTTATTAATGGATTATGATATCTGATGTGCTAACCCCTTTTACATTATCACTATATACTTTCTTTCCTTATTCTTTGAGAACTTATTGTAGGTACAAAGTTTTGGGTCGAAGTGCTCAACGATGGAATGTCATCAAACGTTGGATCGAGGTAGGACTCTTTCTTATCTTGCACATTAGTTTATATATCATACAATGAAATTGAGTTGATTTCTGCAGTCATACGTGTCTGTTGTGGTTTACCCTTGGCCATAGAGACTTTTTCCCTCATAACACCTACCACACTTTGGGAGAGGCCCGTATGCAAATAGATGCGTCAAGTTTTTGATGGTGGTCACACATGGAGGATATCTATGGCTAGAACAGATCATCTCAATAGAAATAGAGCTCATCGCATACATCACAGAGCTGCCATCAAGGGGCATGGATCATGTACAGTTCCTCAAGGAAAAAACAAAGGACAAATCATTGGCCGAGGAGATGAATAATAAATATGACATCGAAAAGGGGTTGTGTGGAATCATTATCCGGTGTATTAGTAACATCACGAAAATAATGGACACGAAAATTATGGCATGCAAGTTTCTCAGGAAATGCCGCAAGGAGGAAGTCCCGGTCGGCTTTGTGTTGTGAGTGGGAAATCCCTCTATGGAATTGCACTTAGGGTTTTATCATGCATGCAGAAAATACCTAAAGATTCCTACTTTCTACCATCATCCTGTACGTAATCCCCATTATTCTTAAGCAAATACATAGTTAAGAATATCAAGTGAGCATACCTTATTTAGGGCATTTGATATCAATCCTTCTTCACACTTGGTCACTCTTCGACTGCAACTCTCCTCCCACGGTTGACCTACATTCACACAAGACAAACAAAGAAATCCACATGCATTTGATCTACAGATTAATGGGTTAGAGATTTAATCAATATGTACGCAATAAACCATGAAAACCTCATATGGTGGGATGGGAAAAGTACTTCTTTATTNTGTCCTCCAACTTCTTTGCTCTATACTTCTCTTTGCACAAGGATGGCTAAAGGTTGGGACAAAGGGAATGCGCAATTGGGTATAGTTTATTTACTATGATTCTCCTATTCCAAATGGGACCCCTAACCCTTCTTTTATAGGCTAGAAGAAGCTAGGTATTTGGTCTAATTTCTGGCCATGCATGGCCAAAAGGTTTAGTGAACTTACCCAAAGCTGTGTGTTCCATCAACTTTCCTTTTTTCATGATTTTGTAGGTACACGCAAGTTGTCTTGGGTCAGCTAGCATGTACATGCATGCAGTAATGGAGCAGGGCACATGGGCCTTTATAAAAGGGGTTTTTAAGAAGAGTTGTTCAGTAGTGTTTTGGCAAAGAAGGAATCTGAGATGGCCTGATGCTAGGTAAGCATGTCTGGTGAAAATTAGGGTTATAACATGTTTTCGCAGTTACAATACAGTGTGCCGAGGGCACCACACATAGTTGGGCCCCTTATTTGTTGAATCTATTCCTAGATGACTGCAAGGATGCGCAAGATCTTGGGACATAATTTCATTATTCATGGCTACTCATCCTGATAGCCATGATGGGGTGGAAGGAGCTGAAGTATTCATTCTTTTCCACTAGACCCAAACCCTACCATGGAGTGTGATACTTATCGCTTGGAGCCACTTCAGACACCAAGAATAGAAAAGTGAATGCAACTATATTCGAAGGTTATCTCTGTGACATACAGGACACCATCACCAACACTTGGAGGGTAACACTGGAAGTTTTTGCAAAGTATCAAGGCATAACCAACTTCAAAGCTACTAGACATACAATGTGGATCTAGGTGTAGAAGGACCCCAGAAATCAATGGCTACAACTATGTTACTGCATCACGGATATGGACATAGAAATCACCATTAAGGATTGGGAAGATGACTTGAGGATTCCAGTTCTCATTTGAGAAATACTCGTAGAGATAGAGGAGGAGGAGGTCAGATAGGAACACACACAGGTTGAGGAGGTAAGCGATGAACACACCCAAGCTAAGGAGGTAACAGTACCCAAGAAACCAAGCATGGTTCAGAGCAAGGCACAATAAAAGAAAGGGGGGACATCCAAGACAGACATCTAGACAGGGAATAAAAACAACACACAGGTGCCATAGGTACAACAGAAATAGGTGAAAGCATCACAAGGAACTACATCAAGTTCTACACCACAAGAGCAAGGCCAAACTAAGAGGCCATTCATCTATATGGGGTTGTGCGAAAGAAGGCGAAGGCACACAAAAATCCCCCATAATACATGATCACTGAGGATGATGAAAACATGGTGGATCAAATGATCCAGGATAGCATAGTCGAGGACTTCGAGAATGCTGCATCCCAAAGGGATAGAATTGAAGAAGAATTGACACACATATGAAAGCTCCTCAGGAAGCTCGTGGAAGCGCAGAAATCCAGCAACAATGTACAAACAACCCCTTCAGCATCACAGATAGGAGGTGAAGTTAGATCAAGCGAGTAGGAAAAAATCTAGATGACAACACAGTCGAGCTCAAAATTTCACGTCACACCCAGCATGTTGCGCATGGAAAAAATCATGGGGCAAAAACCCCTAAAGGACTTAGCTCAAATACAGTGAGTATTGGCGTGGATACCAACCAAGTCCTTGTATAAATTGCAAGTCAGTGTTACATAGGAGGTACAATCTCGCACATGCACATATGCAGCAGAATTGCAGCATAAAAAGGATAATCGGGACAGGCTGGAATTGGTACATGAGAAAGCCAAGCTCGAGACCAAAGATGAGAAGGAACGTGTGACGAGGCTGGAGTAGAAAGTGGCCATAGCCTACGAGAAAATCCCAAATAACACGAAGACGACCAAACTCACGGTGATAGAGAATATGGATCAAATTGTGTAGACAATCGATCAATACCAATAGGAGATCGAGCATCTCTGGGAGAATCTCACACCTACCACTCCACCAGTGGTGAAGGAGCAAAGGAAGCAAGAGGCAGTTGCATAGATAAAAGAGATAGAATGACAAGTCCACGTAGTGATCGACTTGTCTGAGAAAGCAACATAGCTCTAGACGAAGTTGGAAGAGGATCAACAGGTCCAACAGTGAGACCAGGAAGGAGAAAGGATAAGCACAACTATCCAAGACCTCAAGCAGAGGCATAAGACAATGTCGATCATGAAGCATGTCAAAGGGGCACAAGACATGAATAAACTACAGACATAACTCATAACTGCACAGACACAGAAAAAGGAGCACAAGGCTCAAATGGAATCTCTCTAGGAGCGAGTAGCAGAGGTCATCACATAGGCAGAGGAAGCCAAAACATATATGGCACAAACCCAGGAAGAATGTGAAAGGATGGTTAGCAACGATATTGCAGTTCATATGTTGGATGCACTCAAGGAGAAAACCACGCAGGCCCAAACGCAAGAAACAAAGCTCATGGAGAAGTTCCAAGTGATCAAGAGGGAGATCAATGAAGAAAACAAGGGTTAGGTGGCTTGGGATGAGCCACATGTCAGTGTTGCGGGCTTGTTGGAAGTAGTCTGAATAAAAGAGAAAGGCTATTATGGGAATAAAGGCATGCACGAGGAAAGAGACAACTAGAAGGAAGAGCAGCATGCACGCATGCATGGAAGACCTAACGACATTAGGGTTAAGGTTTTTGTAATACATTGTAATGTTTGATGATCCAAAAACGTATATATATAGATACCTAGGATGAAAAGAGGGTGTATGTGTTTTTGGAAGGAAGAGTCCTATTTTGATAGACCGTTGCTCGCATAAGGGGTAAATAGTTTGTCATATGGCCCAATTTTGAAAGATGTTGAGCTGGAGAGGATCATAAGGGTATATCTTGAGGGTTAGATCATAGGCTAAGGATCCTGGTGTGATCTAGTTTGCCTCTTAATAGATATTGACCCGAATGAGGATGAGTTGTAAAGCACATGGTGTTGTAGTTTTGGAACTACCAGAATAGAAGAGATGAGAGCTAGATCTTTTTGGACGTAGCCCAGGAGGGGGTGAACCATGGTAAAACCTATGTTATGTGATTGAATGCTTGTATCTATTTTACTGTTTATGAGTCGATGTCAAAATGATGTATGAATGAATTAATGAATCTGATTACATTACATGCATGAATGGGAATGCCAGTATACTACTTTAATAATTAAATATAACTCTCAATGCACATTTCACAGATCTCCATTCAGTCTTGGACTGCAAGCACTTGAGTATTGTAGTCTCCCATTAAGACTATCTCAGGTGAGACTGTTCAATGCACTTTGTGCACTGTGTTTCCTTCTAGTTTACTAGGAGGGCCGATAGTTTTAGAGGCTTTGTTGGATCCCTAGTAGACCTGAACTTGGGTTAATTATGTTAAAGGTATAACTCAAAAAATCAACCAACAACAATGCAACAATTTTATTTCTCCAATGCAAATTAAAAATGATTAGTGACTTACTATTGGGTTTTGGGGTCAAATAATGTGAATAGTAGACTAAGTCCTTGGGGGTGTAAATACTCTTATCCCCCAAGGAAAGCTAGGTCCACTAGGAAACACTAAGAGGGTGTAAGCCATTTTAATTCTATTAGAAAAACCCTATGAAAAAATATGACCTTGGATGTAAGAGTTTGATCCAAAAACAACATATGGATGTAATCTCTTTTACTCCCTAGGATTTGTGAAACAAACAAAGGTGAACTTAGAGGGTATACATCCTTGTAGTTCTCCAAGCAACCTAGAAATTAATGACATTTCACAAGGAAATAAATGAAATCTTGGGGGGGGTGTATGCCCTTATACTCCTCCAAGGGTTCATCCACTAACAATTATGAAAGAAGCAATAATTTTAGACAAAAAGTGTAGAATTTCCTTATCAATTCCAAATAAATGCAATATCAAACCCTAAGTGACCAAGAAAATTCCATCAACAAGCATGAGACAAATCCTCCAAGTGTAGTGCACCACTTTTATCCATCAATAACAAGAGAAAACCATAAAATTCGCAAGAGAGATATGAAATGCTCCAAGAGTAGTGAAAATTTTAGCCAAGTATCCTTCTCCACAAGGGAAAGCTATATTATCAAATGAGATTCACATGATCTCTATTTATACAAAGGTATTAAAACATAATTTGTCCACTTAGCAAGGGTAAAACATAATATAATGGGTCAACAACCATTATCTTACCCCTTGAACCAAATAATAATATTTAATTTGCACTTTAACACATTAGAAAGCCTAAAACAAGATGATGTCACCCCTTTAGGGCGACGTTTTGGCACTAGGAGAAAGTCGTTGGAGTTGGGGAAGTATGGAAAGTCCTCCAAATGCCACTTTTCATATATTCAAGCTTCTTATTTATGGTTCAAAGCCTTCCTTCCTTAAAAATGTGCCATGTGTCAATGAACAACACCTCCATCACCACCAAACCCCCTCAAGCATGATGTCAACCCTCCAAAAGTGATGTTTTCCTCTCCTATGCAAGTCATTTGGGTACCAGGGGCTAGGTAAGGTCCTCCATGATGTCATGTAAGCCTCCAAATTCATGTCTTTGTGATCCAGTTTGCAGGCCTACAATATCCAACATGTGGGATTCTTGCCACATGGAATCCCAAGCTAGGCTTGTTCTCCCAAAACTGGCCACCAAGAAAGGTCCTACAAAAAAAAGGGTACGAACTCCAAAGACCTCAAGTAAAATATATCAAGGCAAGTGAAAACCCCATCTAATAAGTAAGGAACCTAAGCATGTGCATCAAAACTACCTCATCAAATTAAACAAATGCTCAAAGACCCTATACAATTGACTAAGTTTAAGTATGGGAGGGGTGTCATAAAAGTCCTATTGGGTAGACCAAAACCCTCAAGTAGGGGATGCTCCCAAGAATGGAAATTCAAGTTTATGTAATGGATGATGAGGTGGAAAGGGATTTAGAATTCATAGGTCAATGAGTTTCATGACATACAAGAGCTCATATTATCTCAATTATGGGTTCCTTTGTAGAGGGTGTGTGGCACCTTTGTTTGTGATGCACTTTTTCCAAGCCCATATTTTTTCCATCTTATTATGTTTATTTCATGTTTTAAGGAACAAGTTGAAGGCCATTGTCCTAGATTGATGTCCAGATAATGACATTTTCAATCACAAATACCTCGCGAAAATGACAAGGTTGTCTCCTGATGACACCCCATTTCTCTTATTTGTGTAACTGAGAACCACTTCCTTGGCTTGGTGAAAAAATTATGGTAGTCTCATACCGCTAAATACCAATGATCATGATAGGTCGGCATGTGATGAGACCTCCCATCCTCCAACTAACCCCTGAAGCATTCACTATCATTTATTTTTGTAGGTCCCCCATTTCTTATAGAGAAGCATTTCATTTTCTTTCTCGGGGATCCCTGGGCAAATCATATGGAAGGTCTATATTTGGGATTTTATATTTTTAGCCAAAAAAAATCCCTTTAGGCCTTCAACCCCCTCTTACCATGAAATGAGGTACATGCCATTCTTGGGTCACCAAAGTCAAAGGGCCTAGAGGAAGACAATATGTTGGGAGTGTAATGAGCATAAGGTGGTAAGTATGGCCGTGAATGGTATGATAAACCATTAAGGGACCCCCAGTCACAAACCTTCCCTAATGGTTGGCCACTTACCAAGAAATATATGACATTCATCAAGGTGAAACAAGGTCAAAATAATAATTTCCAAGCATGCGTTCTATAATCAAAAGCATCTTAAATACAACATGTTTAAATGACTCAAATATTAGGGTGATTACCTGCCACAATACCTTACTTGTACCGCATGGAGCAAGACCCATATGCCTTCCAGAAACTAGCTGGTGTGCTGGAAAATGGATCCAAATGTGGTGATAGACCGATATTTCATATGTGCAAGTGGACAATGCTAGTCATGTTGTCTCTCGACATTCCATATCTACAACTTGGGGGCCTGAAGACCAAATTTCCTTATTTATCCCACAAAATGGGGATAACAATGTCCACATATCCACAACAATCATGACACTAAAGTCTTTTGTTGAAGGGAATATTGAGGGGAAGCACATAGTGATAATCTCTCAGGAAGAAGGATGTTGTATTTGGATGAATGCACAATAGAATGACTGCACTAACCTTTACACATATTTTTATGAAAACTAACTTAGTTTAAGTTTACTTTAGCTTAGCATGCTTTTCCTAGAATTAGTTTTTATTCTGGTATTGCCCTTATTTTTTAGTTAATTTTGATTTTAATAAGTTAGTCATTTAGATTAAGAATTATTCTCGAGTTTTCTAAGAGCTGATCACACCATTCTTTTTTGTTATGCAAGTTGGGAAATGACTTATGCAATCAACAACTCGTGATTTTTCTCTTGAAACAAAAGAAACTTAGGGAAGTGTTAACCAAAATTTGATGCTTAATATTCCTTTGTGACATCTTTTGATTGATAAACTAAGATTGTCACCAACTCAATAGTTGATCAGAAATATATTTTCATTCATTTATTGTCATATATGTTTTTTATCTAGTCATTGTTTGGAGTCATTTTAATGATTGTTTTGATGACATCCATAGCTATTATTTTCCTCTTTGTTTTATTAAATTGAATTATTTGGGTCTATGGGGATAATGATTACCTTTCATGGAAAAGATAAAATGGTGTTCTGGTGAGAAATATGAAATGCATTTTTTGTTGAAAAATTAATGACTTTCAATTATGCAAAGGAATTGCTCATGTCATGAAATTTTGAGAACTTATGTTTTTTTTTTTTGAATGCTCCATTTAATTGATTTTTGAAAATCTCTTTTGATTGAACGTATACATTAATCCATGTTGCTTAATTTTTTGGAATAATTTTTTTGCACTAAAGAAATTTTATGTAACAATTGGATAAGAGAATTGTGTTGCAAATCTTTCCACTAGATCATCAATTCTCATGCTCTAGTTTATTTTCATTTCAAATCAGAAATTCTGTGAGTTTTTCTATTGGGTTTGATGTTGAATGAGTAACATTTCTTGATTGGTTTTTTTCCCTTAGCTTAATTTTTGAGATTTAACTGAAAATACTTTCGTTGTTTCCACCACCAAATTTATTACTTGCTGCTAGGTTCTGTTCTTATTTTTCAGCCAATTTTCACCCTTTTAATCACTGACATTTCAACTTTAGATTTCTTTTAGCTTAATTTTATTTTTCATGAATTTGATTTCTGATTTCAATCCTTCTTTTTGTTTGTACATATTGATTCCTTCTTTTGATTCGACTGATCGTATTTACCTGAGATGATTTGACTCCCAATATACCTTGAGGATTACTCTTTAAATTTCAGTGAGGGGATGGCCCAATTTTAGTCACATACCGAAGAAATTTTCTACAAGTCATAAGATGCATGGGATACTCTATCTGAGTGAATGTTCATGAAGTTCTCAGCTGTAGGTATGGAATGATAGTTGTGGTGGAACACATGTTCCTACTGAGCATACCATGATAATCCATAAGTGTAAGAAAGTGTATATACACTCTTTTCTTTGAGCTCCATCCACTTTACATTAATATAATGACCAATACTATTATGGTTTTGGGGGAGACCTATGGGTTAAACTAAAATTCATAACATATTCTCAACAAACCAAATAAACTCTCGTATCACCCTACTTCCTTCACACCCTCTGTGTATATGCATACCTATATCTAAAATCTAAAAGGGTGAACATATTATGAAATAAAAAAGTAAGTTGAAATAATTGTTACTAGTGTGGGAAGTACAAGCAAGCCCTTTGGGGCTATGGATGCCTCCTTGCAACAGGGCTATGATTGTATGGAACCGAGGCAACTTCGTCGGGGCTATGGACACTCACTGGCAGTGAAACAATGCCAGGAAAAGAGAGGTGAGGAACACACTTATGTAGATGTTTTCTTGTTAATAAATGTGAAAGCCCATGGTCAAAACAAAACCAATATGAAGTGTGATGCCAGTAAATGAACTTATCTCAGTAATTGGCTCTTTGAAAAGGGTGTGTTAGATTTAAAGTACTAGAAATATTGGGTCACATATTTTAGATTCTTGGTGTCATTGTGGTACCCAGGGCTATTTGAAGAATTTTATGCAGTTTGTTGAACCTATCTTTAAATTTCAGATATGAAGTACATGCCTTAGATTTCTATTGACAGAGATAAATGGTTCTTCCAGTGTGTCACCATTTGTTGTGTCTACAACAACCCCCCCTTCCCTTTTATACTTCTACAAGTGAAGGGAAAAGGCCCCCCTACTAAAATTTTAATCCTATTGGCTAATACTCTACTGCATGAGTCTTTTGCTCTTTCTTTGCCTATTTGCAGGGAGTTGAGGTTTGGTCTTGATTGATGATTGTTTTGATGGATATTTTTAATCTCTTTTTATCTTATGATTTCAAATGTCTTCATTATTCTTATTTTACCTATGATGTCTCGTTGAAATTTGTATGAGTGGTTGACACATTGTCATCCTACCTTATATGGTTTCACAAGTGTTTAATGATTTTATATGGCTGTAAGGTTTGATGGTATAGTACATGTATTGAATGAGTTTGATGTATGTTAATCATTTTCGTGGATGACTTATTCAAGGTTTTCTAGCATGTGGTGCTTAACATCTTCATATTTATATTATCATATATCAGAAAACTATTAGCTTGATTCATAAGGTCACTAATCCTTTATATGTGTTGGATATTAAATGCATGCAACTATCATGATATATATTTAATCTGGATCATAGATGATTTCCTTCAATAAACCTCTCCTTTTCATGTCCTTCAAAATGTAGACTTATTCATAAGTTTTCTTAAAGACATGGAAATATAATGTTTCTCATGTATTGGTGAATGTACTTTTAATAACATAACACATTTCATCTCTTTCTATTGTTGCAAGGAAATGTTAACATGATATCCTTTCTTCACGATTACTCCAACCTTGAGATGCATGTAGGGGAATCCTTTGATATTCTTCCCCTTTTATCCTACCTTTTGTTTATCGATATTTCCCTCTCTTTTAGTCTATTATTTTCTCTGACTAAACCTCATAGTTGGATTCTACTAGTTGATATATTTCCAACAACTATAAACATACTTAAATCTGAGTTCTAGATCAAAATTTATGGTCTCTCAAAGTTTTGTACGCCAAATCTCTCCATTGCCACCTCATTACTACATGGCATCCACGTGGCCCCATGTCATTGGTGCCATATGATGTGGAACTAACATGTATGATGACATGGAACTTGCCACCTATATCGTCAGGCCCACATTCAATATTGGATCCCTCTTCATCATCGAAATTTATCCATACCAAAATGCTACAGATATTTCGATCACATCTTCCGACGATGACCAATTTTTCTGACTCGATCTCCTGACGTCGATCCTCCAACCCGATCTCTCGACAAATATCCTCTGACTCGATATCTTGACACCGATCAACTCTCCCGATGCATATATTCTGACTTGATCTCCCAATGCCGACCAATGTTTTCGACCGGACCAATTTTTCCAACCCAACCAACTCTCCTGAAATACCATTCATGATTTTTTTTTCAATGACTATATTTTGGGATACAAGTGTCAGAATTGAGCCCATAATACCTCATTGGAAAGGTATCGAGTAGAGTAATTCAATGCAAGAGGTATTAAGGTAAAGAAAAAAAGTGACTGAAAATATCAAAAATTACAGAGAACAACAAGCGAGGAATTTGGGGGGAAAATGGATTGTGAAGGCTTCAAAAAGTCATATATGGAGCTACGAGTAATGAAATTAGGTTCAGGAAGGATCGATGGAAATATGGAGGAGAGAATAATAGTCTAAGATAACAAGTGTTGGATGATGTTGAGTATAAAGGATCCAAAAATTAAAAACACAAAAGAAACATGAATTCGGACAAAGAACCCACTATGGAGAATTCAAACAATTATATCTCAAGATAAAAGCCATGAAATAAAGCTATCAATAGCTCGATGGAAAAGTAATATAGAGGAGAATAATTGAGAAAGATTTCAATCAACAGACCAGAGATAAAAATCCCAAAATGACCCAAGAAATTTAGAAAATGTCCCAACAAGTAGAATGAATAATAAATTTAGATAGATATCATTTGTAAACTGCCATAGGGAGAACGTAACCACCCAAGAGTCTCTTCAGATCCCATTGGTAACTCCCACATATATATTTTTGAAATGAAAAAGAAATTTGAAATCTAAAAAAGACAAAATTAGGGGAAAACGAAAAAAATGGTCATGAGAGCGGAAGAGCCTCTCTCTTATTTTATAAAAGAGACCTAGTTGAATGTGGAGGGAATTTTTCTAGTTGTAAAAAAAGAGGGTATTATTACTTCTGAGTAATAAAAAGTAGGAGGCATTTATGAAATTTGTGGCTTTGATGAATGTAGTGGAGACTTTTCTTTATGATTCATATTCTTCTTTAGTAGATAGGATTATGTTGTACGAATTATTTTTGCACTTTGTTCTATTTTATTTTTGTTGTTTATTCTCTTTAACTTCTTCTTGGGCTGACCTAGGTTCAGATCTCAACAGGTTTCCAACAAAACGCTCAAAAACTATCGGCCCTCCTGGTAAACCAGAAGGCAACACTGTACATGGGGTGCATAACACAGTCTCACCCAAGATAACTTTTTTGGGTGACTGCAATGCTCAAGTTCTTGCAATCTAGGAAAGAGTGGGGATATGGGATTGTGTTATTTCTTTCTTATGCCTTATCCTTGTTATTTATTCAATTACTTCCCTGATTTATTCATCTTTAAACCTGTGCATGCATTCTAATAATTCTATTTTAACCATTCACTCATAAGCTAATGATCAACATAAAGTAATCATTCATTAACAATCACACATAACACAAGGTTTACCATGGTTCACCCCCTCCTGGGGATACGTCCACAAATATCTGGCTCTATGCTCTTTTATTTATTCTACTGCAAAATATTCTTTGCGCACATTACATCTTCAATAATACAATCAAGATGAGGGTAGGAACCCTCTGTGAGGGAGAATAGATCACACCAAGCTCCTTAACCTATGACCTAACCCTCAAAAACTAGATTATTCAACTCTTCTACAAGACTTATTACAATCAACAATTTACAAATAGCAAGAATCATCTCTCTTTTCCTCTACTAACCTCAACCACCAATTTCCTAGACCTCCTAGGTCCTTATTTATACTACTCTATGTCTTATAGTCGTTAAAATCTTTGTCAAAAACCCTAATGCTATCATGGCTAGGTTTGCCTGCCTACACACCACATTGCTTTTCCTCTTGCATGCTACTTTTCCTTCTTTTTCTGCATGTTCCTTTCTTTCCACCTGCTGCTTGCACTCCAAAATTAGGTCTTCCTTTCCCAAGTTAGGTATTTCCCCAAAATAGATCTTTATCCAAAAATAGGACTGCGCCAAAAATAGACTTCCTTCTCAAAATAGACCTATGCCCAATAGGCCCCCAACACTGACATGTGGCTCATCCCAAGCCACTTAGGTAGTGTGCACTCCCTGTATAGCCTCTTCCAAGATATGAAATTTTCCTTCTAATTCTTTCCTTTTTTATCTCGCTTGCGTATCTTTCTCTATAAGCTCCTCTATCCTATACACTGTGATGTGTTCCTTCAGAGACTCTATGCTCTCAGGATGATCCTAAGCCATCCTTGCCTTCTCCTCCTCCAGTTCTACAATTATTTTCGCTTCTTGCTCCTGGAGGGGTTATAACTGGGCTTTCCTTGTCTGCTTGTTATTTTGCGCAGTCTTCAATTATGTCTGCAAGGTCTTTATCTCCTACGCGCCATTCAAATACTCTATAATGCTCATGGAATTTTTTCATTACTTTAGCTCCTGGATTGCAGTTCTGATTTCGACTTCTTGTTGGTCTAGTTGTTATACCATGTCATCTTCCTCCAACATCCTCCATAGTTGTGCAGTCCTGTCAAAATGTTATGTGACCTTTTTGGCTTCTTTTTTCATCATTTCTACATCTAGGGCTTCATGTTGTTCCCTTTTAGTTGTAACAACTTAGGGAGGGGTGGTTGGTGTTAAATTTTATTTGAGTTCCTCGATCTCCTTCTTATAGTCTTCTAGCATCTGCGTGATGATTTGAATCTTTTCTTCCACACTGCTCATGGCTTCCTGTGCATTGTCTGGAAATTTTGTAAATAATTCCTTCAACTTCTGCTCCAATTTATCAGTGTGATGCTTCTCCTCATGTATCTCCAACTGGACCTACTCTATCACAATTTCTAGTGCATCCTTTCCATCTCTGGTGACTTACAATTTTGTCATATATTCTCTAGCTCGTAATTTCACTTCCTATGTGACAATGACTTGTAGCTTGTATAATGCCTTTGTTGGTATTTTAGCCAATACCAACTATACCTACACTAGGTCTTTAAGTGGTGTTTGTGTTATGGCCTCGTCGACCTGTAGAATCTCTATTATTATATGGAATCTAGGGCTTGTGTTGTGCCCATTTTGTCACTTGAGTGAGAAAAACAATGGCACTTGCATGCCTAATTGGGATTGCTAAACAAGACAACAGTTAGTGATTGGGTTAAAAAATCCAAACACATGTAATAAAAAAATAAACAAACTAAAAAAACTAAGAAAATAAAAACTAGAGTGCATAAGAAACTTGGAACCATAAACAATCAACCAATGACCAATATTATGCCACCAATGGATAACTATATTAGTTGGAAAAACACCGTAGAGAAAAATGAGGACTTATGAGTCCCCTCTTCCTCATTAGAAGGTCTCTTAAGTTCCTAATGGAGATATCTTCTTACAATGGAGGAAAAAATGGTAAATGATGAAGACAATCAATGTCTATTCCCTCAAGAGGTGAGTGTAATGGCCTATTGCAATGATGCTTGAATACTCCAAGGAGAAAAGAGGATTCTCAAGGGAGGATTGAGGCCGCATAACAATACTATGAATATCTTTGTTTCTTAGTGTTATCACTGAAATTTCGTCCGCAAATGGTTACAAGAATCCAGCATCTCCAAACACCTATTAGTTCACCTTCAGCCCCAAAAATGTATTTCCAAAAGGCACAAACTATACAACTGGTCAATAAATTGACATGCACTGAAACACTAAAGGAAGCGTACGCACGTGTGTAGGCCAAAAATGCCAGAAAAGTGCACATGTGACTGATGCACGACTGTGTATGAGAAAAGCCACACACTCCTTTGAACGACACATTTTTGGTTCTTGTTGGCGCCTCACCCACTTTTGGACCAGCTCCCAACTTGATTTGACCCTCAAATATGATTTGAATCTGAATGGGGGGCTGGTCAAAGACCTAAGGGTGCCCTAAAGGACCCCTTGTTCAAATTAAAGACTGGTTGGATATTACCTCAAAGATTTGCTATAAAAAGAGGCCATGGGTGCACTATGAATTCAAGAATCTCATTGTATTGTTATTTTGCCTCTATTCTCCTACAATAAGCCTCTTTTCTTCTTGGAGCATACTAGAATCATCTCATTAAGCTATTCACCTCACCTCTTGAGGGAATAAGATTGGATTTCTTCACCATTTTCTTTCTAGTTTACCATTTGTAAGAAGAGCTCCCACATAGGGGATTCAAGAGCCCTCCCAAGGAGGAAGAGGGGACTCATAAGTCCCCCTTTTCTCTATGGTGTTTTCCCATTAATATAGTTCTCCATTGATGGCATGATTATTGGTCAATTTTTTGATTAATTTGGGTTCTAATTTCCTCATGCATTTTAGTTTTATTTCTTTAGTTGTTGTTAGCTTAGTTGTTTGTTTATTTCATGTGATTGATTCATTTGATTCATACACTAACTTCCATCATGTCTAGCAGGCCCAACTAGACTTGCAAGTTCCCTTCTTTTGCTCATTGGAGTGACAAAAAGGACACAATAGATTGGTGACCATACTGGGGAGAAGGTATCAATTTCCTCCCTATTTGGGTTTTTTGAGCACTTCATTTTGACCTATTTACCTTATAGGAATCATAACCGGCCTAGACCTACCTACAAAGCACTGAATTTGGAGCTGGAAGAGGAGAATTCCACTTAAAAAATTTCCCCAAACGCTGATCAGAACGTGCATGGGTATTCCAGCCCACAGACGTGCATTTTGAGCATTGTGCACCCACAACACTTTTTTTCTCTACGCATTCTGCACACAGTGCACCAAAAGGTTTTCTATTCTCTGCACATCCTGCACATTTTTCACCCATCGTGCCTTTGTCTGAACTGTAACCCATGCATTTGTCCATAATTCCAACATTGTAAGAGTTTTTTTTTATTTTTGAAGGCCCCTAGCTCTGAAAATCTTGTTGTTATGCAATTTGTAAATGCACCCCACTTAGATTCCCTTCCCATATGAGGGTTTAGTCAAAACATAGGCACTTAGGGGGTTAGAAGAACCATATTTCTCCTCTTTTTCTTTCATTTTTCCACATGGATGGCTTGTTTTTATTGTAAACGTTAAGTTGAAATCATTTATTATCACATATACAAACACTTGCATTGGGACCAAAAATCAAACTTCAATCATTGAGTATGCTCTTCTCTCGCACCATAGAGCAATCTTGAGAATTAGAAAAGAGATTGAGGGAAGATTTCATCTCCCTTAAAATATTTAGAATAGGACAAATCCCACTTAGGGCTCCTCTTAGTTTCTTTTCAAAACATATTAAAATTTGTAAGGTCCCACACATGCCCACATGTTGCAAAGATAGGATAGTTTTTTGAAACTACTTTCTTAGTTTACATCACTAGGGAAGTTTATAGATTATAGTAACGGGCCCATACATGCCCTCATGCTTGCAATCTAAGATAGTTTTTCAAATATTTCTTATAATTAAATCACATTAGGGGGTTTAAAGGATTAGTAAGGACCCACATGTCCACATTCTAGTTCTTAGGGACTTTAAAATTCCACAAGGTTGTACCAATCGCATCTAGTAAGATAGGTAATCAAGACTTGTAAGGACCATAGGAAGTCCACATGTTGAAAGGTGACACCTAACTTATTAAAAATTTTGCACCTTTGTTCACTTTCTCACACACAAATTCACTACTCACTCACATAATTTCATCTGGAATTGTGGAGATTGAAGTATGTTTCCTCCAAAGGGATTCTGAAACGTCCCACAATTTCTTGAAGGAATTATCCACACCCAATTAAATTCAAATGATATTGGTTCACACCCCCAATCTCTCAAACAACCACATCTAAATATTTTCTAAAAACTCACTAATTTTTCCTCCACAGGAGGTGCCAAAAGAAATGTTTTAGTCTAGGTAGGATCTTGGGGGTAGGCATCCAAATAACCCCTCGTTATATGGTTCTCACATCTTCAAACATTAGAAGTTGACAAATAGGGAACTTCAAAATCCTCCAAGTCAAGTGTTCCTAACACCATAAGGTAGGGAGATATCGTGAAGTGTTGAAGGCCGAGGTCTGGTTGTTCTGTGCATCCCCCCTTGAGGCACCCATCTCTTGGAAGGGATCCATCCCATGACCCATTTCTGAGGCCGAAAATATAAATGTCACACTTTGACTGAGGTACCTAGTGAAAAAAATTTTAGGGCATCTACCCAGGTGGAAATTGTGGGTTGTAATTGTACCTTGATAAAATTTTGTGTGGCTATTGGGAAATATCACCATCTCTTTCGAGATATGCACCCTCTACCAGTCATTATAATTGATTTTTTCATCCTTCACTAGTTCCTCTTCCGGTGGCTTCAGACCCCGCTGTTGAGTACTATTGGAAGGTCCAGTGCTATTTGAGAGGAAGGACGTTACATATTTTTAGGACATGAGCATTTGTTTCCTTTGTTATTCCATGCAGACAAAATCCACCTACCCATATGTATGCTTATTTTCAATTGATTTATGTATGATGCTCTTCTGATTACATGTGATTGTGAGATATATTGTGAAGGTCCAAATTACACAAGTATCTTGTCATTTACTTCTCTCATCACCATTTTTCACACATTCACTCTGCTAGTCGGACATCATAGGGGACCCACAAAATCCCCATTGTTCCAGATGCTTGCAAAAGCTCCCTCCTATTCTAGGAGGATATCCTAGTCTTTCCAACACATCAACTCAACTCTCTCACACCCTTGTGAGTGATACTATTTTGGGATCATCTTTACTTGGTTCCACTTTAATTGGGTCTAATTCCCAAGGTCAACCATCCACTAGCTCTCCTTTACAAGGAAGCAGGGGGGAAAATTCTTCTCAAGGGGGAAGTACAACCCCACCTAATCCCCCTCGAGGGTTAGGTACACAAACTTCTCACACCATGGTTGGAACTAATACTCCACCACCACTCTGTTATCACATGTTTCTACAGAGGGGATGTTTTCCCCTTTGTTTTGGCCTCTAGGAGACAAAGGGCGAATAAAAGAACTAAAATCCACTAAATGACGCTTATCCTAAGTTCATCAGGGTCTATGTGACCATTTGGTGCACTAAGAGGAACATAGATCTGGGCAGCTAAGATCTGAACACTCCAGATCAATGGTCGTTGATCATATTGGGGCCTCAACATGCACGGAAGATAAAAATTGTAGGGCGATCTGGGATTGAAACCATGGTTTTGTGGAGGTGCTACATGTCAACCAGAGACACACATCGGGCCCAAAAGTGATGAAGAATCAAACCACTTTTCGCAGCCCTGATATACGCATGTGCTTATAAGGCCCTATCTCGGGTCAACAAGTGGTCGATATGTCCCATCGACAGCTGTCCCCCACTCCATCTCTCTCCTCTGTCCATCACATCCCTCGTTCCACTATAACCTTTGCTCCCTCACACTTGTCCTCCACTCACTGTCCCACCTGTCGCATCTCCCCTTCTCATCTCCTGCTACATATGCCACCTTGATCCACATCACCTTCGTCCTATTACACCTCATCTCCTGCTTGTGTGGCCACCATGCTATCCTTAGTTTCCTCTTCCCATTTGTGTTGTTCACCTGGCCATCTCCACGTATGCTATCAAGCCTCCCCACAAGCATCTAACTTAGATCCAGATGGCATAACGCAGAGGCCACCAAGTTCCATAGGTGCAGTGTTGAATCAGGCCTTCGCAATCCTTATAAAGTAGTTATTGAGGTTGGTTGGTGGTAGTTGAACATCATTTCTACCATAAAAGGAAAGCCCGAGAAAGGAATTTCAATAAGTTGTCTCAGCTGCAGAACCTTCCTGAAATATGATTGCATCTGACAGAGCTCGCTTCTGATAGGAGATTGCATGCACAATATGCTAGGAAGAAAGTAGATGTAATTCCTTCAATACAGAGACTCAAGAATGTTTCTGTGGTTTTTCTCTGAGTATATAGGAGTCTTCCTCATATTTTTTTAAGGGTCGATGGTTGATCTAGGCTCCCGATTTGTAAAGTTTCAATGAAACTCTGGTTCTTCTGGTTATGTATATGTATATGAGACTTCTTGTTTAATGTAAGTCAATTTCCTTTCATCTCTTTGTAACAGTTGTGTTAGAACACTCGGGCATGGATGATCTAGTTGAGGGTAGTTATGTTTTTGTGATGTAGTTTTGATCATAGTGATATCACAACTAGTTTTAATCAGTTTCCTATGTTGTGTTTTTCCTCTTACACTGAAGATATCGGGCATGGATGATCCAGTCTAGTTGTTGAAGTTACATTTTGATGTATGTTTTATCATTGTGCCGTGAATACTGTATTTCTTAAATATACTTTAGTGTCTGAAACTTTGAATCCAATAGGATCTTGTTTTCTGATTTTTTCCCCTATAGGATACTAGAAGATCGGATGTCCATAGCAGACCTCTTAATTTTCCTCAAGTTATTCCCCCTACTCGGCCTTATTACAACTTACTGATTGAAGTTATATTGATACCTCACTTGCCTGTGCATTCTAGCCCATTTTTCTGAGTTAAAGCGATATAATCTTGAGACTGCGTCCAATAGACCACCCTTAAATTTATTCATTGTGACATACAAACTTATGGGTACTGGGATTACCTCTGCCGCAATCGAGAGGTGACTTCTAGTGCTAACATTTTTGGCGTCGTTGTTGGGGATGAATTGAAGATTTTCCCTGGGATTGAATGACAAATATTACTATTTCTGAAGGTGAATCAAAACTCTGTACATTGACGATTGCTATTGTGTAGCTGGCGACTCCACTGTGAAGAATCTCTTGTTTCATTTGTGTCTTATAGAGGCAAACACACGAGGTCTAGACCCAGAACCTCATAAGATTTTTCCACTCCTGGATTTACCACCCCTCCTTCTATTACAGTTGTTTCTTTTACAAAGAGATAAAACTCTCCTCCCTCCAGCCCTATAAATGTTTCCTCAAATCCTTTCGTATTTCCCTTTCCTCCCAGAAGCACACCCCTAGTCTCCCCTATTCGAACTCCATCCCCTGCTAATTCACCTCCACCTCAAATCCAAATGGAAGTTACTAATCCCCTTAGGAACAGAATGGATGCCATAGTGGTTTCTAGATATGCCCCTCTGGTCTTACCTCAACCCATGAATGCTCTCCCTATTGGATATTACCTAAATTACATGCCCAAATTCACTAGAAAGGAAGACATAACTATTAAAGAGAACCTTGCTACCTTCTACAATTATGTAGACAATCTGAATATTGAAAACAAAGATGTGTGGATGAGGGTCTTTGTCCAAATCCTTGATGGTGAGGTTAGGAAGTGGTTTAGGGGATTGACCCCTGGATCCATTGCTAGGATAGAGGCTTTAGATGATGTTTTCTTGAGACAGTGGGGGGATAAAAAATATTTTATGTATTATATCTCATATTTTGGGTCCCTAAAGAGAAAAGAGGGAGAATATTTCTCGAACTTCTCTGAAAGATTCAACAAAATGTACAATAATCTCCCTGTTGAGATAAAGCCTACAGAAGCCTCTGCCAAAATCACTTATGCTAGTGCCTTTGACCCTGATGTTTTCCTCCTGCTCAGAGAAAGAAGAGATACTTCCATGGCTCATATGCAAGATGCAACCCTGGAAGTAGAATCCAATGTATTGGTAGTTGACAGACTTAGGAACAAAGATGACAGAGACAAAGGAAGGGGGAGATCCAAGGCTTCAACTTCTGGTTCTTCTACATCCCACCCTCAAGTGGATGAATTGACCAAGATGGTTAAATCCTTGTCTACAGAAATGGAGAAGATGAAATTCAAAGGGAATCAAGGTTATAAATTTTCCCAAAATGTTGAAAGCAGAGGCAACTTCAGAAGACCAAATAACACCCCTCAGATACTTCCAAGAGAGCCCAGAAATAAAGATAGGGATGATCAGAAAATTCAAAACCCTCTCCAAAATAATCTGGTTGCTGATGAGGATGGGGAGGAGGAAGAGATTGATCCTGAAATTCATTATCTTGGAGACACCTCCCCATTTCCTCACTTAACCCAATCTGCATACGAGGAGTCCCTCTTAGACAACCAAATAAATGGGATGAGTAAAGAGGAGAAGGAAAATAGTGGTCCTAGTAAATACAACCTCCGGTCTAAGAAAAAACAAGGGAAGTATGACATCCCTGATCATCCTTCTAGAGCAGAGAAGCCTACTAAAAATGCAACAAACAAACAACAACAAATAAAATAAATCTAAAAACCCCTCACCCATAGCCAAAGATCATGTCCCGGAAGTGAGATAAATTCTGAAGCCCCCCTCCTCTTTCAACTTTGAGCACATAATTCATAAGATTGGGATACATGTACCTCTTTCAGAGCTAGTCAAGCATAGATATTTCAAAAGGTCCCTCTCCAAACTATTGCTTCCTGAACCCCCAAATCATCCCATAGACTTAATTAGTTTGTAATATGAAAAGCCATTGATTATCTTAGGTCCCATGATAAAAGACAGAGATGATTCATCCCCTCCCTCCTATACATCCCTGAATATACATGATAAGGTGCTGCATAAATTTCTGATGGATTCAGGGGCGTCTCATAATATCATGCCCAAAATTGTCATGGAAGGGCTTACCATGACTTGTATTCCTTTGAATCTAGGAATGTGTAATGTCTTGGGGTCATTAAAGATCTATTTGTGACTTTGTTTCAACTACCCATTAAAAGTGTGGTCATGGATATTGTAGTGGCTGATGCCCCTCCCAAGTTTGGCATGTTGTTGTCGAGATCTTGGATAAAAAGACTTGGGGGAGCACTACAGATGGAGCTAACATATGCTACCATCCCTATGTTTGGGGGGGAACATAGGAGACTATACAGATAAGCTCAATTTGCCTACATTATCAGTGATGAAGCTGACCCCACCAACCATCCTATCTTTGCACTTGACACTGAGTTGAGGTCTATCTTATTGCAGTTCACTAATGCTCTCAAGCCTCCTTTAAAATTCAAAAAGTAGCCCATGTTTTTTCATGAAGTTTCTTTCTCCACCAACTCTGTTTGGAAAATTTTCTTTGATGGAGCCTCCTCTAAGAAAGGTGTTGGGGCCAGGGTATTCCTTATTTCTCTTGTTCAAGAAATTATATCTCTGTCATACAAGTTATAATTTGAAGCTACCAATAATGTGGCAGAGTATGAAGCTCTTTTATTGGGTTTGAGGACTACAAAATATATGGGGATTGAAGAGATATCAGTTTTTGAAGATGTTGAGTTGATTGTCCAGTAGATCAGAAATATTTATTAGGCCAAACACCCTCGGCTCAGAAGTTACAGAAATGAAGTCTGGGACCTCATTGACAGTTTTTTCTCGGCTTTCAACATTTCATTTATTCCAATAAAAGAGAATGTCATGGTTGACTCTTTGGCTATATCAGATAGAAATTTCAAGGTCCCTCTTCCACCCAAGATCAGGTATGAGATAGAAGTAAAATGCATGCCCTCTATACCTGACAATTTCAAACATTGGAAGGTGTTTGAGAATGATCTTGAATTCAAAAGATTCCTAGAAATTGTGGACGAATTTTCTACTTTACACATCGATCAAGATCCTGATTCTGACATAGATCCTCATGGTGATGTTTTTCTGAACAAAATTGCTGACCATCATATTGTTCAACTGCCCAACAATTATATCCCAAAGGGACTAGTTCCTTTGGAAAGACTATTTGACATAAATGATGTGACAGTAAAGGGAAGTGCCAAGTGATGATGCTGATGCAAATGAGTACAATATTGGCACAAAGAAAGATCCAAAATTCGTCAAGCTATCAAGTAGCTTATTGAGGAAGTAGAGGGTCGAGTATACTGAGTTATTAAAGGAATTCACTGATGTGTTTTCTTGGACCTATGAAGACCTCATAACATATGACACCAGTTTCATTGAGCATAAGATCCCATTAAAAGAGGAGGCCAAACCATTTAGGCAGAAATTAAGACAAACAAATCCTATGATGATGCCTATTATGGAAAGGGAGGTAAAGAAGTTGTTGGATGCCCAAATTATTGTCCCTTTGAGATATTTTGAATGGGTGGCCAATCTGGTCCCGATGAGGAAAAAGAGTGGAGAAATCAGACTCTATGTTGATTTCAGAAATCTGAACAAAAGCTCTAAGAAGGACAATTACCCTTTTCCAAAGATGGAACACATATTGCAGAGGGTAATAGGGGCATCCATGATTTCCATGACTGATCACTTTTCTGGCTACAATCGGATCTTTGTCCTACCCGAAGACAGAGAAAAGACATATTTCACCACTACTTGGGGCACATTCATGTATGCCAAAATTTTCTTTGGATTGATGAACGTAGGAGAAACCTTCCAGGGAGCCATGGACATCACCTTCATTGGAGAAAGGGATAAATTTTTGGTCATCTATCTGGATGACATAACAATATTCTCTAGATCTGATAAAGAACATTGTTGTCATCTAAGAAACATTTTCCTGAAATGCAGAAGGTTTGGTCTTTCCCTAAATCCTAAGAAGTCTTGGTTTTCCATGAAAGAAGGAAAGTTGTTGGGACACATAGTATCAGCTGAGGGGGTCAGATTTGACTCAAGCAGGTTAGAAGCTATTCAAACCTTGTCACTTGCCAGATCTAGCAAGGAAGTCAGGTCTTTCCTAGGAAAA
Source organism: Picea mariana (assembly GCA_032191745.1). Classification (NCBI taxonomy): domain Eukaryota; kingdom Viridiplantae; phylum Streptophyta; class Pinopsida; order Pinales; family Pinaceae; genus Picea; species Picea mariana. Next base: position 69,590 of record JASDQU010688735.1, read on the forward strand.
ATCAATTTTCTGAGAAGGTTTGTTTCAAATTTTGTTGAATTGGTGAAGCATATCACAACCATGCTCAGGAAGGGGAATGAAGTAAAATGGACTGCTGAATCTAGAAATTATTTTGAAGAAATCAAGAAGGCCTTGATTGAGGCACCTGTTCTTATCAGTCAAGATTTCTCCAAGGATTTTGTGATTTTTTCTTTTTCTTATTTTGATATAATGGTAGTTTTTTTATTGCAGAAAAATGTTGAAGGGCTGGAGAAGCCTATTTCATTTTTCAGCAGAGCACTAAGAGAGGCAGAGGTAAAATATGACATCATGGAGGAGCAGGCCTATGCATTGGTGAAAGCCCTCAAGGCTTTCAGAATCTATGTCCTTCATTCAAGGGTTGTTGCATATGTCCCTTCAGCTGTTGTGAAGGACATTCTCATTCGAACCAACATAGATGGAAGAAGGAGTAGGTGGATTGCCAAAATCCTTGAGTTTTATCTAGAAATAAAGCCCACCAAACTAATTAAAGGCCAAGGTTTAGCCAAGCTATTGGATGAATCTAATTATAAATCTTTGGGGGTCAACTTCATCCACTCTTGCTTAGAAAATCAGCAGGCTGAGTTGTCTGATAAAATCCCTTAGGATAGCCCTCCATTGGCAGAATGTGCCTGGTATAAAGACATTATATATTTTCTGCAAGAATTAAGACCCCCTGATGGTATGGGAAAAATCAAGGCAATAGATTTAAATCTAAAAGTAATCATATATTTCCTCATCGAGGGAGTCTTGTATTGGAAGGACCCTCTGGGTGTGTTACTGAGATGTTTAGACTCACAGGAGGCCCAAAATATCATGTTTGATTTCCATGACAGCCTATGTGGGGGACATCATTTCTGGAGAAACAAAGGCTACAGAATTCTCAGGGTTGGGTACTAATGACCCACTCTATTCACTGATGTCTGTGAAAAAGTCATAGCTTACATAAAATGTCAGAAATTCTCTGGGAATAAGCAACTCAAGTATCTACCATTAAAGACTATAGTAGCTTCAAGACCCTTTCAATAGTGGGGCCTAGAATTCATTGGGGAAATTCATCCTGCTTCAAGTGGTCAACACAGATGGATATTAACTACAACAGATTACTTCACCAAATGGATAGAAGCTATCCCCACAAGGAGTGCTTCGTACAAAGTAATCATTTGTTTCCTTGAAGATATTATGGCAAGGTTTGGTTGTCTGAACAGAATCATCACTGATAATGTTGCATCCTTCAAGTTTGAGCCATTGATCAAATTCTGTGAGCATTTTGGGATTTCATTGATCCACTCTATGCCCTACTACCCTAAAGGGAATGTATTAATAGATTCCTCTAACAAAATCCTGATAAAGATCATCAAAATATTGCTAGAGGAAAATAAGAAAGCATGGGATTCAAAGCTCAAATTTTCTTTGTGGGTTGACAGAGTGACAACAAAGAGATCTCTGGGTGTCTCTCCTTTTCAGCTCGTGTATGGGATTGAGGCCATTTTTCCTTCCCATCTCACTGTACCTGTGGAAAAATTCTTTCAGGATTACCAAGGAGAACCTGATGATATGATCAGAAGAATTCATCAATTGGTAAAAGTGTAGTAGACTAGAGAACAGATGTTGGAAAAAATGCATGACCGTCAGTAGAAGATCAAGCAAGCTTTTGACAGGAAGAGCAGACAAGAATATTTCCAGCTGGGAGATCTAGTACTTAAGTGGGATGCTCCTAGACAGGATAGAGGAAAAAATGGCAAATTTGAAGCCCTCTGGATATGTCCCTTTAAGATTTTTGAAGCATTTCCAAACAACACTTACAGGTTGCAGAATTTGGAGGGTGATGAAGTTTTTGGTGGCCCTGTAAATAGGAATTTTTTGAAGTTCTTTATTTGAGCCATAAGTGGCTCCTGTGTCTTTTTAAATATTGTTTTTCTATTTCATTTTTGGTTTTATGGGTGACTCCACAACCCAACAGAAAGAGACTGGAGCTGCAAAGGAGATCTTATAGCCTCGCAGGGAGGACTCTATCCCCCATGGATCCTAATGTTATCACATGTTTCTGCAGAGGGGATGTTTTTCCCTTGGTTTTGGCCTCTAGGTGACAAAGGGTGAAGAAAGGGGATAAAACCCACTAAATGGCACTTATCCTAAGTTCGTCGGGGTCGATGTGACCGTTTGGAGCACTGTGCTAAGAGGCACATAGATCTGGGCGACTGAGATCTGAGCATTCCACATCAATGGTCGTTGATCATATTGGGGCCTCAACATGCGTGGACGATAAAAATTATAGGGTGGGTTGAGATCTAAACCATGGTTTTGTGGAGGTGTTACATGTCATCCAAAGACACACATCTAACCCAAAAGCAATGAAGAATAAAACCACTTTTTGCAGCCCTGATATGCGCATGTGATTATAAGGCCCTATCCTAGGTTGACAAGTAGTTGCTATGTCCCGTTGGCAGTTGTCCTCCAGTAAATATCTATCCTCTGTCTGTCACATCCCCCGTTTCCCTATAAACTTTGCTCCCTCACACTTTTCCTCTACTCACTATCCCACCTGTCGCATCTCCCCTTCTCATCTCCCTTCGCCTGTGCTACCTTGGTCCACATCACCTCTGTCCCATTACACCTCATCTCCCGCTTGTGTGGCCCCCATGTTATCCTTATTTTCCTCTTCCCATTCACATTGTCCACCTGGCCATCTCCACGTATGATGTCAGGCCTCCCCGAAAGCATCCGACTTAGATCCAGATGGCAGAACGCAGAGGCCACCAAGTTCCACAGGTGTAGTGCTGAGTCAAGCCTTCATGATCCTAATAAAGAAGTTATTGAGGTTGGTTGGTGGTAGTTGAACATCATTTCCACCATAAATGGAAAGCTCGAGAAAGGACTGTCAGCAAATCGACTCAGCTGCATAACCTTCCTGAAACATGATTGCTTCTGATAGAGCTCACTTCTGACAGGAGACTACATGCACAGTCTGCCAGGAAGCATGCAAACATAATGCCTTCAATATAGAGACCCAAGCACGTTTATGTGGTTTTTCTCTGAGTATATAGGAGTCTTCCTCATATTTTGTTAAAGGTCGATGGTTGAGCTAGGCTCTCGATTTGTAAATTTTAAATGAAACTCTGGTTCTTCTGGCTATGTATATGTATCTAAGACTTCTTGTTTAATGTAAGTTAGTTTCCTTTCATCTCTCTGTAATAGATATGTTATAAAACTCGGGCATGGATGATCCATTTGAGGTTAGTTATGTTTTTGTGATGTAGGATTGATCACAGTGATATCACAACCAGTTTTAATCAGTTTCCTGTGTTTTCTTTTTCCTCTTACACTGAAGAGCTCAGGCATGGATGATCCAGTCGAGTTGTTGTAGCTTCATTGTGATGTATGTTTGATCATTTTGTTGTGAATATTGTGTTTCTTAAATATACTTCAGTGTATGAAACTTCAAATCCAAGAGGATCTTGTTTTCTGATTTTTTCCCCTATAGGTTGTTGGAAGACTGGATGTCCATAGAAGACCTATTCATTTTCCTCAAGTTATTCCCCCTACTCACCCTTATTACAAATTACTAACTGAAGTTATATTGAGACCTCACTTTCCTATGCATTTCAGCTGAGTTTTTTGAGTTAAAGAAATATAATCTTGACACTGCATCCATTAGACCACCCTTAAATTTATTCATTGTGACATACAAACTAATGGGTACTAGGCTTACCTCTGCCACAATCCAGAGGTGACTTCTAGTGATAACACACTCCACATGCTATATTTGGCCTCCCTCAACATACTGTATCTGAGTAATCTCACAAATGACCCTATATTGCATGACTCCACATGGCCCGCTATGCCTAACAAACTACCTTCAGACATTAACAAGTTTGAAGGAAAGGTGGGAGAAGATCCTACCAACCATATCATGACCTTCCACTTATGGTGCTCTTCAAACAACATCATGGATGACTCCATCCATTTAAGTTTATTTCAACGCACACTCACAGGTCCATCAGCCAAATGGTATGTGGACGAAAAATCAGGGTCTCATGTGACTTTTGAATCATTGGCCAAAACTTTTTTGACCTTCTTTAAACTACCATTTCTCCATGAAAATGGTCTAGAAATGCTCTCTGAGTTTAAACAAAACTCTGCTACACATATCGCTGACCACATTCATGAATGGCATCGATGACATAGTTTATGCAAAGCAGAAACCACCAAAGAATAATGCCTCGATTGGTTTCTCAGATCACTTGTCCCTCTCCTTGACAAAGATTTGGCCTCCACCTTCCCCCAAACTGAAGAGGCATCCATCAGTAAGGATCAAAAATATGAACTCATTTATGCACAGTTAGGATACTTATACACAGTACTACCTGATGCCCTAAGAATCGTACCATTCGCCCAGGGAAAACCTAGGATGTCTCACTCAGTGGATGGATTGATTGGTACCAAAACACACCACAATCCGTACATACAACCACCACCTATATATAGTACACCCCAATATCCATCGATGTATGGAGGACCGCCTTATTACCCTCCCCCTGCTTATCAGCATCCATACCCTGTTGTCCTCCCTCCACCCATGAGTGGACCCTCGTTGACACCCATGATGCGCTTGGTTGTTCAACCAAGTTCTGGCACCCCCTCTACCTCAGCTTACAACCTGAGCACTAGTGAAATAACTACACCTTCCTATGTACCCTACGAATCATTACCAAAAAATAATATGTATTTCCCATTTCTTGGTCCTCCACAGCCCATTGTTCCTCCACAAGGACAACCACATGTTGGGGTTAACTTTGTTCAGCCCTCTCCCATTCAGTAATTTCAAAATTTTGAACAACTGAATACACAAAATCCATCCCATCACCCGAATAATGCCAAAAAGAAAGGAAAAAAATGAAACAATAATAACCTAGGACCAGGGGGAAATAACTCCCAACAAAACTAACCTGTTGGGGGAAACCAGAACCAGGGTAACCAGAATCCCCAAGGAGGAAATAACAACAAATGCCAAGGGAGGAACAAAAAAAAAAATCTCTGAATGAACTTCCCTTGTGCTCTTTTTAGTGAGCATGATCATTATACTCACCATTGCCCCCAAATTTCCTACTTCAAACAGATGAAATATTCCATGAACGCGCCATGTCCCCTAGCACTACCTGCCCCTCAGCAGGCCCAACAACAGTATTTGCAACAACCACCCCCAACTGTGTTGCAAAACCCCATTCCACACCAAGGTGTGATGAATACCCAGTAGGAGATGCATCCTGCCCCACCACAGATGGGACAATATCAAAACCCTGGGAATCCAGCGGATCGCAATATCCTCCTCACTAGAGAAGAAGAAATTCTTCTACAAACGTGTAGTCATCAATACAACACACCCCCTGAACCCACTCCCACCACTTTAGAAGAAACTCCATCTACAGTCGGACAAGCTTTGATGATTCCATGCCCTAACATTGAACCACCCATTTTTATTCCTCGCATCCCATTACGACGAAATGTTAAGAACCCTCAGGTTGGGGCGGCACACAATTGCAGTCTGGTCGATGACTTGGCATAATCTCCTATAGACACGTCAATATTGGAGGTCCTCCAAACCTATCCCAGTCAATGGAAATAATTTATTTCCGCCTTGGGGACAGTTGACCTTGCTAATACTAGACTCATCACATTTCATCTAGATTGTGGGGAACCTCGTCTCCCCACCTTGGTAGCTTTCCAGATACTAGTCAAGATTCGAAACATCATGGTTCATCAATGTTTCGAATATTTGGGAATATATTATCAAATACTTTGGGAATATCTTCAAATACTTTGGAATTCTTATCAATGATCCCTTGGATATCTAGAGG
>JASDQU010688736.1:8011-23359 GCA_032191745.1 Picea mariana
TATAGGTTGATGCATGGTTCAGATTTATTGGTACATGTTTACAATGGTATATCTCACAGTGATAGTGTGACAGTGGTTCCATCATTCTACTTCTACTTCAGGGTGGCAGGACGGGGCAAGGACAGGTGGTTGTAGCCACCTTCCGATTGTAGCCGAAAAACATTGGGGGTTGTAGCCTCCTTCTGGTTGTAGCCAGAGAATTGGGGAGTTGGAGCTTCCCTCAGGTTGTAGCCTAAGAAACTAGGGGGTTGGAGCCTCCTTCCAGTTGTAGATGGAAAACAAAGGAAGTTGGTGCTTCCAATGAATGTAATTCTTCAAGACATATAAGAAAAAACATTCTGTGGTTTTCTCCCGATTTGGGTTTCCACGTAAACACTGGTGTACTGTGTATGTGTGTGATTGTTTATTTCTTATTGCTCATTATTGGATAATAATTCTACATTGATATAACATTTAAAGAAAAATTATTATAATTATGATATTATTGATTCACCCCCCCTCTTAGTAATCCAACAATGAGAACGATCTGATTATAGCAACATAAATAAAATGATGATAATACTACTATTATTGCCTTATAAGGATAAGGCTGTAATTCCTAATGGAAGACTGATATAAAGTCTAGTAAAAGAAGTGTTGGATCATTTCTAGATGACCAATGGGTTAGATTGACATCCCAAGGTGGATGGTGGCCATGTGAATATGGCTTCGTATGATCAGAAAGCAGTAAAAGGGAATTTAGTAAAGGACTCCCTTAGTAAAAGGTCTGCTGACCAAAAGTGAATTGAGGCATGAAAAATGGAAATGGGGCATTTTGTTTCCATGGGTAATGATGTAAATACCTAGTCTATATAATTGAATTGTGAAATGTTGATTGTAACATAAAAGGAAAGAGTGGTTTCTTGCTGGTTGTTTCTTTGAAAAGAGGGCAACATAATTATGAGTACCCATGAGACCTGTCATATGACTGGCTGTAATATATCAGGAAAATCGATATTAAAATATGATTGTGTATGGATGACCTAGGAAAATGCAAGCATGGAACTTGCAAGTTGACAACAATGTGTGTACAAATGGACATGCTTAAGTGCATAGGTTAAATGCGTTATAAGGCTTCCTGGTATAAAGGAATGATATGACTGCATGAATAGGTGGAATGTAAGGCACAAATTACACTTGCCAGGATTGAATAAATACCAAAAATGTCTGGTTGACCCTGTGAGAAGGGTCTGAGTTTGTCCTAATAAAATAATATCTTGAGGAGGAAGTGTTCCATTTTCTCAAGATAAGCTAGTGTAATTGTTGAAAGAGTAAATGACTAGGGATGCTTCGTTGTCATGATAGAAGGAAACATGATTGTACCTTCAATTGTTTCATGGAAATGATTGTGAACAAGTCATGAGTAAGATATTCTAAATAAACAAACATATGACAATTGCAAAGTGTTCTTGTGATGGACACACAACACGTCGATGCATGTGATTGAGAGGATACAAATATATTAGGGAAGCAAATTGATAGATGCACATGTTGAATGTGTAGTTGAATGAATGCATGTTTATATTCCTTATATAATATTGGGTAAATCCATGAACTAATAAAGATGAAGCTGATTATAGATTGAGATCAGTCCCGATGGTATTAGATATGCAACAAGAGGGTAGCATGTTGAAAAAATTTCCGGTGGAGGGACTCTGTGAAGGATCTGTCAGGAGAACAAAGCTATAACTTCAACAATTGCTGAAGATTAGGCAATGGGATGGAAATATTATTTATATAAGAATCTTGGATTACATTAAAAAATATAATGCATGCATAGAAGACATGCAAAAGAATGATGGCCAATCTAATTGGTAAATGTGCAGAATGCACTAATGTCATAAATAAATTGTGAACGAAATTTTGCAGTTGTAAGGATGTTTCTTATTATCCAGGAAAGGTCAAGATAAACTTAACTGACACTGGTCAAGGAACAAAGTAGGAAGATACTTGGAGGGATAAATTGTAGAAGCAAAGAAGGGGAAAAGGGTTAATGCTTTTCTCACTATTGAATTCTGAATAATGAGACATAGTTGTATGCTTTAAAATAACAGCTATGAAAATAAATGCAACTGGTAAATGAAAGACAAAGCTGACAAATACATTCAGTCAAATGAGCTCGATTAGGCCATGTCATGAAAATACAAGGATGCCTTAAAAATAACTCAGCTGGACTGAAATCTCCAGACTGTGAAGAAGGAGTTGGAAAGAGGGAAGAATCCCTTAACTCCGTTATTGTTAATTTTTGTGTTTCTCTGGAATGAGGGATTAATATACTGCTGTATGTGAATGTTTTGGTATGAGAATGTAGAGACATCTGGAAAAATTTAACTATGTTTGCACTGACGGCAATGTGATGGAGTGCATATAGGTATGCTAAATTAAATGCTATGGAATATGGATTTTGGACTTGACCTAACAACTGACATACTTTGAATGTGATGTTGCATGTTATGGGAGATGATTGGAGATGTTGCATGTTATGGGAGATGACCTAATGGATTCCCATGGATGCATAGTTGCACCAGAGGCTCAACTTGGATTGTCTGGGCTCTAAATTGGAGTTATTTCTATTTGTTTTTGTGTGGTACACAATGGCCTCCATACCTAGTGTTTTATTTTCAAAGGCTCTTGAAATGCCTTTGTAGGAAGCGAAAAAATCTGAAGAGGCGACTGATTGGGGTTTGTGGATGTTGTAGTCCCACCTATGGAATGTGCGTGAAAAGCAGAGGCTACATGCATATACAAAGAAGGTTGGAGTTGTGCAGTAAGAGCTCTCTAGTATTCAGCTTGAAGTTATTTGTTTATGTCCAAGATCAAGAAGCTTTCTGTTCGTGAGGTGCATGTTAATGCCACTTTTAACAAAATGAATGAATCACTGTTTCGAGGGAGACAAAATTTCAAAGTTCCAAGAGTTATGACAATGAATCGTTTACTCTGCATTTGTACGTTGCAGAAATTAAACGTTCAATAGAAGAATCTAGTTATTACATGTGGAGGCAGCGTTTTCCTGTGAAAAACGAGTGTAAGGTTGAACAATCAAAATAAGCCACACGAGATTGTTGAGGGAACCTTTAGATCGTTGCGGTAGCTCAAATGTTTCTTAGAATTCCTCTTGTTGTCTACATGGTTTAGAGGTTGTCACTTACACTTCCTCGAATAGGAAAATTAATGTCATCACTGTAGACTTTCTTTGAAGTGAGAAGAAGTGACAAACCCTCTTAGTCAAGATAACATGAAGCTTGTGTCAATGTGTTGATGTTTGAGGCAACAACGCGAGACATTCTCCCCGGAGGGTCCTGTGTGGACTAGTAGGGGGGAATGTGGAATTCATACTGACGTGCCTCAGATGGTCAGATGAGGGAACCAAGACATTAGTTTCGTGAGGAAAACTCGATATGTCTTGGGGGACATTGGTGCCATGAGGGAACCTCGATGTGTCCTAGAGAATACATTGGTTCCATGAGGGAACCTTGATATGTATAAAACATGTGTTCCACAAGGGAACCACGAGATGTCTAGTATGGACACAGTTCATGAGTGAAGCTTGAGGTTGGACACTTTAGGATATTTGGGTGTCCAATATACATTCATGTACCCAAGGAGAAAAGGACCAAGCTAGACCCTTCAGGCAGAAAGGGTACATTTGTGGGGTACAATGAGTCTTGGAAGGCATACTGGATCTACATCCCTGGTCAGAGACATATTGAGGTGAGAAAAGATGTTACCTTTGAGGAATATGTATCCTTCATGACATCTAGAGGATGCCTTCTCCCCCTCACCCTCAAGCAGTTGAGAGGGAGATAGTTGAGCCTATTGATCCAATTGATTCTGTAGCTCCAGTTGATGTTCTCAGAGATATTGTAGTAGGTCAGAAGATACCTACATGGGTTCATCAGACTCTACAGAAGGAAAAAGGACATGCAATTCCTCATGGTACCTTCCAAGAGAGCAAGAGACCTTAGAGATATTCGTTCTATGCCACAACTATGAGCCACATAATTGATTCTGAGCCTTCCTGTTATGAGGAGGCATCTAGTCAGCCAGTATGGAGAGATGCCGTGATGGAGGAGTATCAATCCATCATGAAGAATGATGTGTGGCATATTATTCTAAGACTTGAGGGGAAGTCTTTAGTGTATTCCAAGTGGATCTATAAGATCAAACACATAACTGATGGGAGCATCAAGAAGCACAACATAAGATTTGTTGCTAGAGGATCCTCTTAGGTGGAGGGAATAAATGACGAGGAGACATTTGCTTCTGTTGCTCGATACACTTCTATCTGAAATATTATTTCCCTTGTAGTATCCATGGGTTGGAGACTACATCATATGGATGTGAAGACAACCTTTCTCAATGGAGAGATTGAAGAAGAAGTATACATAGAGCAATCAGATGGTTTCAATATACATGAGAAGGAGTCTCATGTGTGCAGGTTGAAGAAGGCCTTGTATGGACTCAAGCAAGCACCTCGAGCTTGGTATGCGAGGATTGATGGACACCTGATGAGTTTGGGCTTCAACAAAAATGTTGTTGATCCCAACCTGTACTATAAGACTGTTAATGGTGAGTCCATGATTTTGGTCCTCTACGTTGATGGTTTATTCCTTACCAATACAGAGAGCCTTATTGTTGAATGCAAGTATGCATTGGCCTCTGAGTTTGAGATGAAGGACCTTGGTATGATGCACAACGTCTTTTGACTAGAGGTGTGGCAGAGAACTGGTGAGATCTTCCCAAGTCAAGGGAAGTACACAATTGAGATATTGAATAAGTTTGGGATGCTAAATTGTAAGCCCATGGCTACACCAATGGTGCCAAATCTGAAGAAACTAAGTGTGTCTTCTTTTGATTCCGACGAGATTGATCCAACCCTGTACAAACAACTAATTATATCATTGATGTATTTGGTTAACACTAGACCAAATATTTTCTATGTAGTGAGTGCACTTAACCAATTTATGAGCCAGCGGAGACAGACACACTGGATTGTTGCGAAGCATGTGTTGAGATATCTGCGAGGCACAATTGAACATGGTCTGAGATATACTTCCATTATTGACATGATATTCTAGGGATATACTGACTTTGATTAGGCAGAGAGCGCAATGGATAGGAAGATCACTTCCGGGTGTTGCTTCATTTTGAGATTTGCCATGGTTTCCTGGTGTAGAAGGAAACAAACTTATATGGCTTTGAGCACCGCAGAAGCAGAGTACATTTCATTGATTGTGACAGTCTGTGAAGTAGTGTGGATTCACAAGCTCCTTGTAGATTTATTTGGACATGTGCTGGATTCCATCGTTATTCATTGTGATAACCAAAGTTTTGTGAAGCTCTTAGAGAATCCAGTGTTTCATGACAAGTCGAAACACATTGAGATCAAGTACCATTACATTTGAGACATGGTGCAGAGGAAGGCAATACTAGTGCAGTACCTTCCTACAAATGAGTAGGTTGCTGATTTTCTTACCAAATCCCTTACTAGGACGAAGTTTGAGTACTTCTGTGACAGACTTGGCATGGTAGAAAATTCCTCCCTTTTTGAGAGGGAGTGTTAATGTTTCAGATTCCCGAGACATTCTCCAGATCATACTCCTCTGTGACTGAGTTGAGTTGATCTGTGAGGACACTTATCCGAGAGGGATAAGTGGGTTTGGGATTATAGCCCAACTTCCCTTGTGGAGAGCACATGAGGACACGTCCCTTGTGGAGAGGACATACAGACATGTCAAGGGAGTTGACCTTGACATCGCACACTATGGGGAATTGACCCTAGTGTTTCTAGAGGGAGTAGTCTCTAGAAGTCCAGATCGTACTCCTCTGTGACTGAGTTGATTTGATCTGTGAGGGCACTTATTCGAGAAGGATAAGTGGGTTTGGACTTATATCCCAACGTCCCTTGTGGAGAGCACATGAGGACAAATCCCTTGTGGAGAACACATGAGAACATGTCAAGGGAGTTGACCTTGACATTACACACTATGGGGAGTTGAACCTAGTTTTTCTAGAGGGAGTAGCCTCTAGAAGTCCACATGGGAGTGTCATGTGTGACATACCTTTTGCTACAATGTCCAAAGTAAGCATTGGATAGACCTTCTCCTAGATTGGGCTGCAGACCAAGGGAGATAGGATGCATTTATCACAAAGGTGTACTTGTGGTAAATGGGTCTAGGCATAGTCCTTCCTTGATCATGAAAAGGAATAATATGGACTCGAGGTGCTCGAGGTGCTTTCCATGTGTCGGTTAGCATCAGGCTGAAATTCACTCATAGGTGTATACCTGTGGTGAACGACCCTGGTGTGGTCTTTGTTGTAGTCATTGTAATTTGACAAGGAGTGATAAAGACTCAAGATGCTAGATGCTATCACATGCGGACCCAGAGTGAGCCTGATCTCAGAGAGAGTCAATTGGCTCAGAGGGAGAGCCGCATAAGGAGTTTCCCCTCAGTTCAGGTGGGAGAGAGACATCTCCCAACACTGACCGACAAGTGTCATGAGTCTAGGGTGAAGTTTGTATACTTCAGAGACAAACTTTGGCATGATGAAAAATGTCTCTCTCGTTGAGAGGGAGTGTTGATGTTTTGACAACATCGGGAAGACATTCTTCCACATATATATATATATATATATATATATATATAATATCATATAATATATGACATGATAATTATAATACAAGATATAAATATATATAATAAACAAGTAGTTATTTATTATCCAAGRGAYACATCCTTTCATGGATGRTCACYRTATGTTCTCTATATATATGAAACACTYATCATTGTAATAACRTGTCKATTATATCTCATCTCATATGAAAAATAAACAAGCCATWGCATTCTATATTTACATGAACTAAMATTGTGRAGGCTGGCTRGTTTGCAGTGTTGATGASTGATCTGATGCAATCTATTTGCAAAGTGATATGTTGCAGTCTATTTGCAGAGCCCAATAACACTCATGGATTTTGTTTCTATTTGACCAAAACCAAAATACTCATAATTCCAATAGCTGCTCCTCTTTTCGGCTGTAGATGCCTTTCTCTTCTCGACATCTATCAATCATGCTGCAATCTTATAGTCTTGAACTCTGCACTTCATTTAAGTGTCCGTTAAACATCACAAGCATGCCATTGCATGGTTTATAAAGCATGTTATCAGTAATGAAATCAACAGTACTCTGATGGCACTGAATTAGAAGTATAGATCTGCGTCCGAAAACTGAGCTCCTTCCTTCCTGTTCAATTGCATGGGCATAATGTCAGACAAGTTAAATGAGAAGGGAACCGTCTTTTGCTTCTGGATAAGTTGCTCTCCAACATTTATATTGAGAGATGAAGATATTGGGATGTTTAAAATTCTGAATCTTCTTAGCTGCTGAAACAGTGTCCATCATTAATTTTGACATTAAGAATCACATACTATTGTGGTGTAATCGGATAAAAAATATCCGGTGCTGTGGTGTAGTCGGTTATCACGTCAGTCTTACACACTGAAGGTCCCCAGTTCGAACCTGGGCAGCACCATAATTGTCTATTAAAGCCGTTTTGTAATTGATCTCGTTTTGTTATATAGCAGGGCGTTTAATTTTTAATCTTCAAAAATAACTGAACCTTTTTCTTGGAGATCAGGGAAGGGCTACATGCTTATCACATTGTGAGAATAGGCAGCATGCAAAAAAAAGAGCTACATTTTCCTACTTAGCACTTGTTCACATGTTTTACATTACACATGCATTTATATTCCCATCCCACTGAAGTGTACCTCTATGTGATTCATCCTTGCATGAAGTAGAAAAGTGTACCTCTATGTGATTCATCCTTTCATGAAGTAGAACATTCTTAGCGAGCTTAATTAAATTTGTAATTATTATAGAGTGAGAGTTTTTACTCTTGCACAATCCTAGTGTACACCAAAATTACATTGTCACATATCCAAGATCGGTTACATAATTAGAAGATCTATGTTGATGTTAGTTGTTGCATAAATTTGTTTTATTAGTACATTCCATGTTGACCATCAAGGTACACAATTACTTGGTTGAATACATGTTAATATGTCAATGGTCCTTGTTACCCCCTCACTTTTAGGGGTAACTAGAGGAGAATGTTTTTCCACGATCCACATTTCAGAGAATAGATCTGATGATGTCATTCCAGACAATCCACAGACAGTTTCCCACATATGGCTTCCATTACATGCTCAACTCATCTCACTCATATGACATGGTGCATTTACATACTCAGGTACATCATTCTAACACTTCATATCAAGTGATAATGTTAATACTTGAGGTATGAAAGTGGTGATCTTGGGTTGAATTGGATAATCAATCATGATGCTTTGAATTTATACTTTTTTCCTTGTCTCACCTTGGTGGTTATCATCATCTTCTAGTAAAATGTTGTCTCTCTTGGGAAAATTTGTACTACTGGGGGGCCTTAATGGAGGTAATGTGTCCATATCCCTTACCATGAATAACATATTCCATTTATGACCTATCTGTTGTCCTTTTTTTTGGGTTGGTAGTTACATGTATCCCAAAATGTTTGTACTTCATAATCCCATGAGAAGAAGGGGATTAAATGCCCGAGGTTAATGCATCTTTATAAAATTGATGTGGAAAGAGAAAAAGTCCTAATTCAAAATGCAAGGCAAAGAAACAAAAAAGAAAAACAAAGTATTAAAAACCAGTAAAGAAAGAAGCATGGGCTCTACCCCCTCTCTAAGAGGCCATCACCCCAAAACCTATGCAATGAATGCATATCTTACAAAAAGACTTAGCAAATCAAATGTTAATAGCCAAGAAAGGTTAAAGCTATAAAAAAAAGGCTAATAGGGGTTTGGAAAGACACAATGTCGGGGAAATTGTATCTCATTGCATAAGCACTCCCTCTACAAAGGTTCTCATGAGGTGACTATTATACATGACCTTGTATTTCAATGACATCCACCCCATGAAGTAAATCCCAATCCATACCATTACTGTCTCACATACTCTTCGATGGGTTCCTTGGGACATACTTCTTGGTTTGGGTACTGACACACTTAATAGGGGGTAATAATGATCCTCCCATACCTAGAATTAGAAAATTGTATAACTTTGTAAGATAGTGTGAAGTTTGAAAAGAATACTTTGTGATATTTTTCTAATGGATTTTGTATTAACATGACTCACTTTAAATGTTGTGTTTGGATTGTATACCTTGCCTCTGGTCTTCATGATGCATTGGACCACATGAGCCCCTCCTTGGATGATGGATTTCACATAGCCACATGCTTGGTTGACACTTGGATCCTTTGGAGGATATTGAGGGGATACTAGTACACCTTTAATGAGGCCATATCCACCTCTTGAGAGAGGATGTTCTACACTCCTTGGAGGATGTTGAGTCTTTTGACGTCATGGCTCCATTAACAAGACACCCTAGCAGTCACGGGGCATGACCTTGAGCTCCTTGATGATGGGACGTTGCATGTTGATGATGATTTGAGGGGACGTTCCATCTTCTCTGGAGGAAGTTGGACCATTGCTTGAGGACATTACACTTGGAGAGATGATGTGGCACCTTTCCATGGATGATAACACCCTTTGATAATGGGACATTTCATTTGGATGATGGGACATTGCACCTTTTGATGATGGGGCACCTATATGTGACGTTTTGGGTTTCTTGATAATGATATGTCACCTTTTGATGAGACGTCACACCCTTTGGATGATGAGGCACCTATTGGAGATGAAGCGTTGCACCCTTTCATGGAAACATTTCACCTTTGACCCTCTTTTCACCACTTTTGAGTGAGTCGTACCCTTTTTGAGGCCACACATGCAACACTTGTGATTTGTAGAGCACTTCCATGTGGGATGATTTGATGTTTGAGCTATTTCGCTTCATCTTGGAGGCATCATTGGGGGTCTTAGAGACCTATCCACTATTGTATCATGGAATTTTTTTTATGTATTGTTGACTTACCTCTAGGGTTTATGAGAGATAAAGGTCATATTTTATGTTTTTAGGGTTTCTATTGTGTGAAAAAGGTGCTATATCTCTCATATAAATAAAATAATCACTTCTCACTTTGAATGATTTCTAGTTGTGGAGATTTATTACTACTTGTTCTCTTTCATGAGGAATTCTATGGGCAATTAGTTAGAACGATTTTTTGGAGGAATGCTTGTGGATTCTCTACTACTACTTGGATGAGCATTGGAAACTAGGGTTTCAATGGATGAAATATTTGTTGAGTAAATGGTCTCTTTTTATCTTGAGGTTATGTTTATGAATTCATTTAAGAGTAATGTTTATTCTCTAGTGTTGGCTTAGCATTATCTTGGATTATTCTTGAACAAACCCTTCTTGTCAAAACCCTTGGAAGGTGACTAGTGTAGGACCTTCCTTTGATTTATCCCTTATCATTTTAGAAGGATTTCCTAGGGTTAGTAGTGGTCAACCTCTAGGTATCACTCTAAAAATTCATTATTCTCCAAAGGGATCCTTAATTGACCCCATATGCCCCCTGAAAAATGGTAGGCACTAGTCTTTTTCTCCCAATAGTTAATCATTAATGTTTAAAATTAGTTTCTTTTATTGTTTTATGGTTAAAATTAGGGTTTTGTTACATAAAATTTTCATTTCTAGCCATAAAGACTAAGAAATTTTGGGTATTTAGTCATACTATTCACCTAAATCACATTGTTGAAACCCTAGTTTACATTTCTTAAGTGTTATAACAACCATCTAGAGAAAAATGTCTAGGGATTTATGGTTGTTTACTCTTCTTTAATTTTATGAATTAGTTTGTAATTTCCCTAATTTTATCTCATCTTTTATCCCTCTTATTAACTGAATTATTGCATGTTAAAGGGCTATTTATTTTCTAGCATACTAATTGTTCCACTGCTATAATTTATTTTTGTTTAAACAATTCTACAACAACCCTAGAATTTTTATTTATTTCTAGTTTTTGGAGATCCTATTAAGCCTATACTTCACTTGGAAAACCTATTAATTTGATCTAGATCCTTTTTACTTTAAATCTTTATATTGTCTTGTCATACCACCTCATTAATACTTTATCTGTCGTTTTTATAGGTGGTATTTTGGGTAGTCACACCAAGGGGCCCTAGACTTGATTGTGTCTTTCCTAAGGATTCTTAGAGGCTATTGGGGAAGCCTCCCTTATGTCAGAGACTATTCCTTCACTAAAAAGAGGGAATTTCCTATTTTGAAGACTATACATCAAAGCTTGGTCTATTGTGCTCATCTGGCGACTCCGCATCAAGATAACCCAGAGGTTGGAACTTCCAACCAAAGAACCTTCCAAAGATACGATAATCCTCCTAAAGTCTATAAGAGAAGAAGAGCTCCTCCAACTTCTCTTGCAATAAATCTCTTTCCAAATCCTCATGTGGTAAGTCTAATGGATTTTCAACCTTGGGTTGCCAGTGACTATAATGCATTAGACCTGTCAGAAATTCAAGGTTTCCCCCATAACATGCTTATGAATTTGAGAAGTTTTTACCAATTTTTCCCAAGAATAATGTCATTACTGCTCATGATCACTTGTCTTCCTTATGTACTATTCTTTATACTCATCATGGTCCTAATGCAACCGAGGATGTAGCTATGAAACTATTCTCTATATCTTTATAAGGAGAGGAAAGATCATGATATAATAGTCTCCCTAAGAAAAGTATTAAGTCTTGACAAACCTTCCATGATTCTTTTATAAAAAGATGAGCCATAAGAAAAGATGGTAGACTTTTGCTAACCCATTTCTATGAGACCGAGAAGAAAGATAATGAATCCATGAAATAATTTGACCAAAGTTTTGACAACCTTGTAAAATCCCATTGACCTAAAACCAAGGGACGATGCCATTCTTTTGCAATATATCAATGCTTTCAATGGGCGATTTTGCTTCATGCTAAGGGACAAATTCCCCAAGAACCTTGAAGAGGCTAAAGAGTGGGATACCAAGACCAATTTTTTTTTTTAGCCTCTAAGATAGAACTTTCCACTCAACCTAATGACCTTTTGCCTCCTCCAAGATATCTGCACCTTTTTCCTTTGGATACCAATCACATTCCTCCATCAACATCATATAAGAGTGATAATTTACAGTTGAATGTTGATGTGGCAAATGTTTTGACAAAAAATATTGTTCTTGTTCCTCTTACTAATTTGGTTAAGATTCCCTCACAAATGGACAAAGTATAAAATTATTAAGCATTGAGAAAGACCCTGAGGACCCTCTTGTTGTATTACAAACCATGAACGACGATAGAAATAATGGAGGGTATGCTCCTTTCTTCATCACCTTGATGGTAAATGACCTCCTTCTACATAATTATGCTAGAGTTTGGGGCTTCCACTAATGTGATGTCCTAAAAGGTCATGACTGAATTAGGGTTGAAAACAACAAGGCCATACATAAATGTCTGTAGCATTGATTCAATAGCAATTAAAGTTTGTGGCTTAATCAAGTATTTTAAGGTTAGCCTAGTTGCATACCTTGGTCTCGGCATGATAATGCATGTTTTAGTCATATATGTGCCTGATGCCTGGGAGATATCATTGTCTAGACACTGGGTCGCAAATTTGGGGGGCAGTATTCAATTGGACTTATCTTATGCAACTACCCTACTATTGATGGAACTTTTTTCACCCTCTATAAGTAAACAACTGTAAGATACCAAGTTGAAGATACGCACAGCTTGTAATAACATTGACAAACTGAATGGGCAGTCTATTACACAGAGTCACCTAACATCGACAAACTGAAATAAAGAATTACATACTATTGTGGTGTAATCAATTAATAAATTTCTGGTGCTGTGGTGTTGTCGGTTATCAAGTTAGTCTTACACACTGAAGGTCCCCAGTTCGAACCTGGGCAACACCATAATTGTCTATTAAAGTCGTTTTGTAATTGATCTCGTTTTGTTATACAGCAGGGCGTTTAATTTTTCATCTTCAAAAATAACTGAACCTTTTTCTTGGAGATTGAGTAAATTTATATTAATTATCTGTTGAAATTTATATTAATTAACTGTTGTAATGCTGGATACATTCATTGCAATACTCTCAGATCAGGGAAGGGCTACATGCTTATCACATTGTGAGAATAGGAAGCATGCAAAAAAAAGCTACATTTTCCTACTTAGCACTTGTTCACATGTTTTACATTACACATGCATTTATATTCCCATCCCATTGAAGTGTACCTCTATGTGATTCATCCTTGCATGAAGTAGAACATGCTTAGCTAGCTTAATTAAATTTGTAATTATTATAGAGTGAGATAGTTTTTACTCTTGCACAATCCTAGTGTACACCGAAATTACATTGTCACATATCCAAGATTGGTTTGGTTACATAATTAAATTTGTAATTATTATAGAGTGAGATAGTTTTTACTCTTACACAATCCTAGTGTACACCAAAATTACATTGTCACATATCCAAGATTGGTTTGGTTACATAACTAGAAGACCTATGTTGATGTCAGTTGTTGCATAATTTTTTTTTATTAGGACATTCCATGTTGACCATTAAGGTACACAATTAATTGGTTGAATACATGTTAATATGTCAATGGTCCTGGTTACCCCCTCACTTTTAGGGGTAACTAGAGGAGAATGTTTTTCCATGATCCACATTTCAGACAACAGATCTGCTGATGTCATTCCAAACACTCCACAAACAGTTTCCCACATATGGCTTCCATTACATGCTCAACTCATCTCACTCATATGACATGGTACAGTTACATACTTAGGTACATCATTTTGACATATCAAGTGATAATGTTAATACTTGAGGTATGAAAGTGGTGATCTTGGGTTGAATTGGATAATGAATCATGATGCTTTGAATTTATACTTTTTGCCTTGTCTCACCTTGGTGGTCATCATCATCTTCTAGTAAAATGTTGTCTCTCTTGGGAAAAGTTGTACTATTGGGGGGCCTTAATGGAGGTAATATGTCCATATCCCTTACCATGAATAACATATTCTATTTATGACCTATTTGTTGTCCTTTGTTTTGGGTTGGTAGTTACATGTATCCCAAAATGTTTGTACTTCAAAATCCCATGAGAAGAAGGGGCTTAAATGCCCGAGGTTGATGCATCTTTATAAAATTGATGTGGAAAGGGAAAAAGTCCTAATTCAAAATGCAGGGCAAAGAAACAAAAAAGAAAAGCAAAGTATTAAAAACCAAGAAAGAAAGAAGCATGAGCTCTACCCCCTCGCTAAGAGGCCATCGCCCCAAGACCTATGCAATGAATGCATATCTTACAAAAAGACTTAGCAAATCAAATGTCAATAGCCAAGAAAGGTTAAAGCTATAAAAAAAAGGCTAATAGGGGTTTGGAAAGACATAGTGCTGGGGAAAGGGTACCTCATTGCATAAGCACTCCCTCTACAAAGGTGCTCATGAGGTGACTATTTTACATGGCCTTGTATGTCAATGACATCCACCCCATGAAGTAAACCCTAATCCATACCATTACCATTGCACATACTATTTGATGGGCTCCTTGGGACATACTTCTTGGTTTGGGTACTGACAGACTTAATAGGGGTTAATAATGATTCTCCCATACCTAGAATTAGCAAATTGTATAACTTTGTAAGCGAGTGTGAAGTTTGAAGAGAATACTTTGTGATATTTGTCTAATAGAATTTGTATTAACATTACTCACTTTAAATGTTGTATTTGGATTGTATTCCTTGCCTCTGGTCTTCATGATGCACTGGACCACATGAGCCCCTCCTTGGATGATGGATTGCACATAGCCACATGCTTGGTTGACACTTGGATCCTTTGGAGGATATTGAAGGGATACTAGCACACCTTTAATGAGGCCATACCCACCACTTGAGAGAGGATGTTCTACACTCCTTGGAGGATGTTGAGTCTTTTGACGTCATGGCTCCATTGACAAGACACCCTAGCAGTCATGGGGCATGACCTTGAGCTCCTTGATGATGGGACATTGCATGTTGATGATGATTTGAGGGGATGTTGCATCTTCTCTCGAGGACATTGGACCATTGCTTGAGGACATTACACTTGGAAAGATGATGTGGCACCTTTCCATGGATGATAACACCCTTTCATAATGGGACATTTCATTTGGATGATGGGACATTGCACCTTTTAATGATGGGGCACCTATATGTGACGTTTTGGGTTTCTTGATAATGATATGGCACCTTTTTATGAGACGTCACACCCTTTGGATGATGAGGCACCTATTGGAGATGAAGTGTTGCACCCTTTCATGGAAACAT